>OX421446.1:4515130-4525130 GCA_949126865.1 Montipora capitata
TTTTCCTTCGATTTGAAACTAAAAGAAACGAAACATAAACAAATCCTCCTCGAAAACATCCGCGCAACGTGCGAGTAACATCCGCGGAAGAAATGGGGACCATGTCTAAAAATAACTTAAGAGGGTTAGAAAGCATATAGGGGGTATTCTCTCTCTTACCTTGATAATCTCTTGAAATAACCCTTCATTGGTAACAAATTTTGAAACTCCTCTGAAAACTATAGCGAAGAAAATTAAAAATCTAGTGAACTACAGTAGACCTTTGAAAGAGTCCTTGGTAGGAACTTGCATGTTCCACCATCACGCAGACCGTGGTAATGTAGAAACTCAAAAAGACGAAACCCATCGGAGGTAACATTTTCAAGGTTCATCTCACAAAATCATAAAGTGACGTCTGCCGTCACTGTCACCCTGTACGCGTACGTTTGCGTTGCATTCCAATGGGAATACGGAAACAAAAGGTCAACGCTATAAATAAATCGCTAATCAAGCATAACTATAATCTTTGTCTAATTCCACTACAAGAAATGATAATAATTACAGATTGAACCCAGAATTTAACTGAGAGCCCATTACAAACATGAAAAGAATGGATTTTAACTTGACTCAGCCACCATCTTGAGACCGTATGCTCTCCCAGTGATCTTTGAGTGCCTATTCAAGTTGGCGTCAAAATGCAAATCCCCGTCTAAGCCTCGCTCAAGGTCCCCGCTCGCCGATACTTGCGCCAAATGCTGTTGAAAACCCCGCATACCGTGGCAAAAGTGACAGTCCAAAACCGATGAAATCCCCCGCTAATGCCCCGCATTCCCCGGGTATGGGGGTGTGGGCTTTCCACTGACTAGTGCATTAGTGCTGGGACACGGAACCATTTTTCGTTCTATAGGATTTATGGATTAACTCTCTCACCCGGGGAAAAATGGTACAGCCTTTCAAATAAACTGGTTGGTCGAAATGTTAGCCAATTTGTCGAAGGAAAGTTTTTTCAGCTCTTTCGAAGCGAGATTTGTCGCCTTCAAGTCGGTAATTTTTTTGCGGGAAAACGGTGATCACGTTCCGAAATTCGGCGGGTCTAATCTGCGGATCGCAGGTCACAGGTTGCAGGTCATTGTTTCACCAAAACAGAAAGTATCCTAAACATTCTTAAAAGCTAACCTTAGGCCTAAAAATTTTTGTTTAGGCCTAATTAGGCCTAAGGTTAGCTTTTAAGAATGTTTAGGATACTTTTTGTATCGGTGAAACAATGACCTGCAAGCTGTGACCTGCGACCTGCGACCTGCAGAGTAGACCCGCCGTCCGAAATTCTGGTAAAAACGTGGACGAAGCTTACGGAATAACTTTGGTTGGCCTCTGTGGGGGGATTAATGGAGCAGTCGTCGTCTGAATGGCATGGATTTCTGTATTCAGATGTTTTCAAGCGAGTTATGGAGGCAGTAAACAATGTTGATGTCGGGGAATTCGGTGCTGGAAGCCTTCCCGGTATACAGGCTCACGCTCAAAACGTTGACGTAAAAGAATTGCTGTTAGGTTCAATTTCATGATATCAGAATATCATGATAGCAGGAAAATGATAAGTCTGTGATTAATATTGTATATGCCTGCCTGTGATATGCTGGGAAATCAATTAGCCCGGAATGAAATTTTACACAGCAACAATTGGGCATTCTAAATTTCCCAGTTCCTCAGTTATCGAGTTCCATAAGTATAAAATTTAATGGATTGCTTTAAAATAAGAAAACAACCAATTCACCGTTGCTGCCGAGAAAAGTGTATGCCAGGCAAAACAAGTTGCATCTCTGTAGCCTGAAAGTTAACTGAGAAATAATTTGCCTGTGTTTAAATTAACAAATATACCAATACATCACTAACGTTTCGTGTTTAACCCGGCGGAGAATTAGGGAAGCAGATGTTCGATGGTGTAATAGCTGTTGAGTTTTATTCCTCAGTTATCGAGTTCCATAAGTATATAACTTAAAAATGTATTGCTTTAAAATCAGAAAAGAACCAATTCACCGTTGCTGTTGAGTAAAGTGTATGCCAGGAAAAACAAATTGCATCTCGGTAGCCTGAAAGTTAAGAAATAATTTGCCTGTGTTTAAATTAACAAATATACCAATACATCACTAACGTTTCATGTTAAACCGGAGAATTAGGGAAGCAGATGTTCAAAGGTGCAATAGCTGTTGAGTTTTATTCCTCAGTTATCAAGTTCCATAAGTATAAAACTTAAAAAAAGTTTGCTTTTAAATCAGAAACGAACCAATTCACCCGGCGTTGCTGTTGAGAAAAGTGTATGCCAGGCAAAACAAGTTGCATCTCGGTGGAATGAAAGTTAAGATATAATTTGCCTGTGTTTAAATTAATTTGAAATAAAGAGAATAAAGAAATAGTTTTCCATTTTTTAATTGCATGATGCTGGCCGTTGTAAACCGTGTTTTAGAAAATATTTCAAATTGATTTATTGTGCCTCTGGACTATTTTGACACGTCACTCAAAATTAATTTAAAGTAATTTGAGATATTTGTCGTCATCAAAAACTTTATGACGAATTAACACCTGTCTCTCCCTTTATCTCTCGCTCTGCCTTTAAAGTGTGAGTCTTGTTGCAACTCCCACTGAGATTCACATTCCTGACCCAAGTTAAGCTCCTCATGGTGACATCTAGGTGCCATACCAATATTTTGCTGTATGTTACAAAGAAAATGACTGGTCTATGAACAAAACGGTTTTCAAGCACAGCGACTCAAGCATTATACAGAAATTGGGAGACAAAATGGATCGTTTAACACAAATCAGCTTCGGCATCATTTGCGTGATGGCGATCTTTGGAAACACTTTGACCATTGTGATGTTCGTGATGGAGAGGCAGTTACTAAAGAAGTCATACAACGTGTTAATAATGTTCCTGGCGATATCTGATGTGCTGACAGCAGTCAACATAATCATAAGTCCATTTTTTATTCTCGGAGACGCGTTTCCCTATCCACAGAATGCCATATTGGGAGAAATCTTCTGTCGCTTTATATACAACCGATTGCTCTTATTCCAGCTCATATATTTCTCAGTTTATATAACCCTGGTGTTGACGACGGAGCGATGGTTTGCAGTTGTAAGACCTCACCAATACAACCACGCATTCAGCCGCAAAAGGGTCCTTGGCTATATTACACTGTCCTGGGCGTGGTCGTTTCTTCTCAATGTTAAAGGTGTGATAGACTTCTCCTTTAATCCATCTGTGAATGAAACCTGCTTCAGAAAAGATTCAGTGGTATCCACTGTTAATACTGCCTGGTACGCTACTCAGGTGGTCTTAAAGATGGTCATCCCATGCGTTGCCATGGTTGGCCTGTATATCCACATGACTTTAAAGACTATCCATTCTCCGACTGCGTCTGCGGAGAGCAAAGCTAAACTGAAGGCAAAGTTGACTCGAATGGTAATAGTTGCCAGTTGTACTTTGATCGCCTTATACCTTCCCAACCAAATTGTCTTTCTTTTGATCTTCATGGGAAAAACGAAACTTCATAAACCTTTACATACCCTCACGATATTTCTGACTTTTATGACCACTTGTGTCAATCCATTTATTTACGGACTAACCAACAAAAATTATCAACAACGCTATTGGCGTATCTTGTGCGCTATTTGTCCTTGCCTAAGGAGAGGCAACCGCGCGAGGGTAGATGAGTTAGAGACCGCAGATGGCGTAAGACTCCGTCGAGTTAACTCACTTTTCAAAGAATCGCCTCAAAATAATGAGTAAATAAAATCACCGAAGACGGGCTCGGAACCGTGATCGGTCTTAAAGAACTCACCCGCAGTCACCCGCAGTTGAAGGCAGATCGCGAGATCGGCGGAAATCAGTGTTAGGGTTAAGGTTTCCCTGCTTGTGGTATTTACTTAGTGTAACTGTGGTTGTACTCTGTATTGCATGCGTGTCTCCCGACGTATGCTTGTGTTATTATATTAGCAACTTTAAGTCGTTTATTTCGCATGCGCGCACTCACGACTTATCGCTGTGTGCCTGGGAAAAATGAAGGAATTTCAGGAATTTTTTGTGTAAACTCCCTGGGTAACCTCGGCATTTAAGCGATTTGTATGATAGTTTCACTTACAGTAGTTTGATGCCAATCTACTTTGCCGGAGCGGAATTTCTTCGTGTTCTACTGTGACTTTGCTACTGTTGTTGTGCCCCTTGTTTCATACACCATACACTCACATCGTCGCTTTTAAAGCGGCGAATGATGAGCAGGGTTTACACTCAAAAATCGAGTTTATTGAGGGCATATTTTTGGAACAGATTCGCTGCCCTTCTTAGAGATTTTATTCTCTGATTGTCAAAGTGAACTGGATTTGAAATAACTGAGATCTGGAGAATTGAAATTATTTTAAAGACAACGTCGGACGAAACGTTAACATCAGCTGCGGAAAGATTGCAGATCGCACTTTAAGGCCGAAAAAAAAAAACCTGGAAACTAACAGAAAATCACTTACACCCTACAGGTAAAACTATTTCAGTCCCCTATCAGACATAATAATGATTGACCATCTACGGCATCCGTTTAATATTTGCGTGACTTACAGCTAAATCATGGACTTTTTTTGATACTGGAAGTAGAATAACAAATGTGTTCTGACAAACTATTAAATTATTGTATCACATTCTTAGTGGTTGCAACCAAAGGGTTGGGACGAAGTTTCTCGTTTTCGAAAGACCCTATCTTTCGTTTCCGTGCCAAGGAGTAAGCATCGACGAATGCCACTGGTTTTTTTTTTCTGTCACCGTATAAGAAAGAGCTTTTCATGGTGTTGTGTCTGTTTACATGAAACCATGTATGGAAACAACATTCAGTGCCCAAATCTCTGACTAGCGGTAATTTTTCCCGGGTTTCTTTCCTGTAATTTCCTCTGATTACAAGAGGTCTTATGTAAGGTACTACGAAAGCTAAGACGCTAGTACTAGCTATTTTCGTACTACGAAAACTAAGACCCCGGGGCCTTAGGTCTTAAGTCTTAGTTTTCGTGACACCCGTGAAAATCTTTCCCCAATTCTTCGCCATTGCTAACCTGAACACTGTTCCACATTCACGACTTGGCTCGTAGAGCCCTTTGATTTACCTCTACAGTTATTTCAGGTAGCCAGGTCCCGTATTTACAAATGACCAAGAGGGAACAACTCTTATTGTTATCGGCGCTATTGTCAAACTTCAGCAGCCGTCCATTTTTCCCAAATGAAATATGCGAGTGGTAATGAAAGCATTATGCAAAATTTGGCTGCATCCAAGAAAGGATTGGGAACTGAGTACTTCTTCCCCTTCCTCGAGTCCAGGCTACCAGCTATTTTGTCGAAGGTTTAGTCTCTGGTATACGCGTAGTGTAAAAAAAAAAAAAAAAAGAGGCTGTCAGCGGTCTAGAACGCTTTATTCTGTTGCCATTCCTCAGGAGAAATCTGAAAAAATTCATATGTTTATTTACCCTCGGACTTTTAGAGTAGCTTGGTGTAGCTAGTATCTCCCAGAATCAGCACCCTCTCAACCATTATACACCACGTAGACAGAAGACAGACCACAACACCGAGAACTACATGCCCTACTCTTTGCGACAAGTGTGTGGGTTCTTTTATGTCCCAAAGGATTATGAACATTGAAGGGTTGTGAGACGGGGCCTACGGTTTATGGTCCTTATCCGAGAAGACTAGAGAGTCTAACCATTTGCAGATGTCATTACAAAGGCAGCACTCTCTACTCAGTTATTTAAAGACCCTGAGTGTTGGTCCGGCCGGAGTTGAACTCACAACCTCCCGCATGGCAGCCCGGTAGTGGGTGGCAATGGGTGGGTGGCAAGTGCTCTCACTCACTTACGCGGCGCCAACAATGTTCCTCAATAAAGCTCGCCAACAATGTTCCTCAATAAAGCTCGTTCATGCACAAAATGCTCAGTTTAAAGGGAGGACTTGGAAATGTCTTGGAGTGATAATTAATTCCTGTCATTTTTAGTTCTCCTTGGCAAACGTGTGCCAATACTTGTGCAGTATTGAGAGTGAAATGAAATTACAGACAAAGTTGCCCATTGCTAAATGAATAGAATAAAATCGGTCCGACAATTTTGCGTGGTGACCATTTCCTTGAATCGGATGTTCAAGTAGTACGTTCTGCATGCATGTTTTATAATGGTAATTCAACTGAGTGGAGTGCAATTTGGTCTGAAATCATACGTGTGATTTCAAAATCGCACGAGCGCGCAACTCGAGTTTGATTTGAAATCACCCGTATGATTTCAGACCAAAATTGCACGACACGAAGTTCAGTTACCACTTTATTACATTCATTTAGAATTCGTACAATTTAATCGCTCAAATATAGGATTTTGTCACTACCAATATTTATTGATACAGGTGCCAGTTTATAAAAAAAGAAAACAAAAAATGGACACTGAAATTTGGAAACTCACCTAAGTATATGTCAGAAACTGTAAGTAATAAAACTCATCGTTTTTTAATTTAAAGAAAAGCTTTGGGAATCTTCAATTTGATTTGTTATTTCAAGCAAGCCTTGAAATCTGATTGGTTGTTTTGTTTTTGTGTTGCTTTCCCATTGAGTGCGGAAAGGGTGCGATTTAGAGCAAAAAATAGTGCGATTTGTGAATAAAATACACTGCTGAGGGCCAATCAAATTGCAAGGCATAGCATCACCAGCGACTTCTAAATGGTTGTAATAAAACGTTTTATCTCATGTCAAAAACTTTGAGATAACTCATCAGCTCCAAATGAGTGGATTTGGGTTAAATTAAAACCGGATGTACGGAACTTTATTCGTAATTAAAAACGCCCCAAATAAAAAATCCATAGCTTTATTCAAACGGAAACACTTTGTTTGTCTTGCGTTAGACATTGTCAAATTTTTCCTTTTTGCTTGAAAATATAGCGAACAAACTAACCAGTTTCATTAAAATTTAATTAAAGATGAAAGCTTTGAATTGAACCTCCTAATAACGTGCTATTGAAAATAATGATAGTCCGGTGATAAAAATAGAGTAGAGATTTTTTCAAATTTAAATAACAAAGTCCACATCTGTTAATAAATGGTCAATGAAAGCGTCTCAAAAAGCAAACAGAAAGTTTTTTTAATCAAATATTTTCTCATAATTTAGACAGTAAGTTAGTGTCGGAAGTCCATAAATTAAACGTGATTAATTCAAGGCTCGCCGCCAGTTGCTGCAATTTTTGTCGGGAAGTAGATATGTTGACCCGATATAAAGAAGGAAACGTTATAGAGAGTTTCATTGTGTCCATCATCAAAAGTAGGCTTAAGCTAGTTGCAACCGTGTGCTGAAGGAGATCACTGAAGGTGCGTTCGATTGGGAAATCCGGATTTAGATCTTAAAATCTGGATTTTCAGATTTCCAATCGAACACAAAATCTGAAAACGGATTTTGTCGCAGATTCACTTATTGGAAATCCATGTCTGGTAAGGATTTCAATTAACAAAATCCGTCGCGAAATCCGTTTTCGGATTTTGTGTTCGATTGGAAATCCGAAAATCCAGATTTTAAGATCTAAATCCGGATTTCCCAATCGAACGCACCCTGAATTCATCTTTTCCTTTCCTACATTGAGATATGAAGCAAAAATTTTGATTTTACATGATTTTTTTCGCCTCCTTGGACTGGTTCTCAGGCTCATAATTAAGACGATAGATACTAGAAGCTTCTCGGTAAATTTAAGACTCGCCGCCGTTTAATGGCTTTTTTTCACGGTCGGAAAGTAAATATTTTGACCTGATATAGAGAGAGAAAATTTAACAGGGTTTTCGTGTTAGGCAAGACGTTTCGTTCGGTCTATTGGCATTCCGTCATTTCCGTGTCCGGTACTTTGATTCCAATATTTCGGGGGTTCGTTTTATTTTTTATTATATATGTTTTTTTACTTACATTTTTAAAGAGAATTTGAATAAACTCCACCCCTTCCTGGGAAACTGATTCTTGGGTTCCAGAAACACTGGAAACAGCGTTTCTGAATGTTCTTTTAAAAAAAATTCCGGGGGGTGGGCATGCCCCCAGACCCCCCTCGGTAGCTCGAGCCTTCGGCGCTCGCAAGGCACCCTGCAGCACCAAAAAATGTCACGTCCCTTGCTTTCAGAAATGTACGCTACTTTACAAAACTTTCGGAAACCCTGCCTTTTAGAGAGTTTCACGGCATTGTGTCCTTCATCAAAAGAAGACTTAAAAGTAGTTGAAACCGTGTACTGAAGGAGCCCCCTAAATTCACCTTTTACTGCCATATGAAACAAAAAAAACCTCCATTTTACATGATTTTTTCCCTCGGTGGACTGGTTAGTTCTCCACAAAAGGCATATCCATTTCGTGCCAAAGAAACCCCAGCATGCAACCTTAGCTCAAAATCTTTCCGATCATCCCCTAAATTAGAGGATTAATTAATTATGTGTTCGATTGTGTCTCCCCCCTACCATCATTCTGGCCGCGTTTCAACTTTTTTTCGTGTCTGATCAAAATACAGGGACAATTTGAGGATATCCGTCTTATTAGGGGGGGAGGCTTTAGGGGAGTCCGACTCGGTAGTGACTAAGAAATGCTGACGTGTTTCTCGTTGTCTTCCGTACCGTCAAGCGTGCAATACTTTGTGTGGCAAGTAATGGAACTTAGGATAAGAGTCACCTTTCCAAAACCGTAAAACAAAAACATTTAAACACACGATAATTTTTCTCTGTTTGCCGAGTTTATCATAGCCATCATAAACAAATGATTCGATCCCAAAAGTTCATTCCTCTTGCAATTTCCACCTAATACATCCAGCTTATCTAGTTTCTGTAAAGTAGTCCTGTTAAACTATATTTTTATTTCTAAGATTTCCTTGGGCTTCTATCAAGTTCAGTTTACATAAAAAGACAATTGCGGATTTCAAGTGATAACGCGCAATATATGTTGTCCCATGTTAGATTAAAAAGATCCATTTGCTGTCGGATACGTCTGTTTATGAGATTCAATAAATGATATTCGCCTGAAACAGGTCAGTGACTTTATATGAGAGACCTTGACCAAATAAAGATACGAGTCATTTTAAGACAGCAAAGCAGTACTGACGATGAGAGACAACGGCCATCTCTTGTGGATTTAAAGGTAGGTGTGATGCTAGATTTAAGATAGATATACGTAAAGAAACGGCGCTAACAGCCAATTACATATCAAGAAAAATGAACAGTTTCTTGTCTTAAATTGGATTTAGATTCGCTGGTTTTGAATTTTCGTATATTAAACTCGGTTTTCTGAAAATCTGCAACCCGAAATATTCCAATCTCAAGTTTTAGGAAAACGTCGTGGTCACACATCAACGTCACTGAGAATCCAATTTTCTTAATAAATTTATGCTCCTCAATGATTTGTCTAGATAACGAAAATTGAAGAAGCCTTAGCAATCTAGACATGAGCAATTTTAAAACCGTGATACCCTGTTGGCCGAGCCTTTCAATGTATCTTTTGTCAATGTCTAGGACGACCACGAAGTGACACTGAACTGTATCTATATCGTTTCAGCATCTGTTGAATGGAGCCCTGTGACGTTCACTGAGATGTTCTCCCCATTTAACATCTAGGTGCCATATAACACCGGAGTTAATTCAAAATAGGCCTATCAGTATTTTTCCGTAAATTACAAAGAAAATGACTGGTCTATGAACAAAACGGTTTTCAAGCGCACAAAATGGATCGCTTAACGCAAATCAGCTACGGCATCATTTGCGTGATGGCGATTTTTGGAAATACTTTAACCATCGTGATGTTCGTGATGGAGAGGCAGTTACTAAAGAAGTCATACAACGTGTTAATTATGTTCCTGGCGATATCTGATGTGCTGACAGCAGTCAACATCATCATAAATCCATTTTTCATTCTCGGAGACGCGTTTCCCTATCCACAGAATGCCATATTGGGAGAAATCTTCTGTCGCTTTATATACAACCGATTGCTCTTATTCCAGCTCATATAT
>OX421446.1:4530130-4540130 GCA_949126865.1 Montipora capitata
ATCTGCCAAATACGTTTCCAGCTTGGCTGTGAAGCTCGCCAATGCCCTTAGGACAATCGGGGTGATTACAACTTTCTTCAAGTGCCAGAGGATTTTGATCTCAATTGCTAAGTCCCGGTATTTTTTGACTTTCGCGTTCTCCTTCAGAGCGATTCCACTTATGTCCAGAAATCAATCTAAATAGATGCACGCCCAATTTTGACATCCGACACAAAGTGTCCCTTAAGTTTAGGGTTAGGGTATACGATGCAGAAGACCGTTTTATTAGGTTCAGCAAGGATCCTAAGAAGAGTTCTGGAATGCTGAGGCGGCTTGTTGCTGCTTGTACCAGAACCCCCAGCAGAACATTGCTGCGATAGTTGTAAATAACGATAATAATGATGATGATAATGATAATGATAATAGTAATGAACTCTAAGTGTCAACTACTTTCATTAGTAACTGGGGACACTGTTCTTTTTCTCACTCGGGTCCATGCTACCCGCTCTTTGCGTTTATGCGCGAAAAGAAGGTAAAACGTTGCGTCAGCGAACAGAGATCAGCTTAATTGTAACGTTTGTAAAGGAGACCAATTGCAAGTGGCCAAACACGTTTTCTTCATTTATGATGGAGCTCTTCTGAGATGACTCTGAAAAAGACTTACCAAAAAGTCATTCATAAACAATAACTCGTCTCAGGACTACACTAAGCAATGTATTTCTTTAATTTATATACTCGCTAAATACGAACATCTATCAACTTACACTATTTTAGAATCCAGGAAACTCATATTTAGTATAGAGTTTACCAGGATGATGTAATCTTGTGTAGGCGAAAGACCTTAATTAAAGTTGATGACGGAGTAAAAGCCTATTGTAACTCGTAGACGTTAAGGTGTCTGATATTTTCACCAGTTTTTCTCAGGTGAGTGTTAAAATCAGAAAAGTCTCCCAAGTCTCACGAATCAATTCTCCGAAAATACTCTATTTTGCAGTGGGCATTAGTCGATTGTATATTACAAGTTGCCAAGCAACTTGTAACATATATCTTTCTCACGGGCGTATTACACCTTTCCATCATTTCTTGTATTAGTTGATTGTAGTTTGCTGTGTGGTTAGGAGAGGAGTCCAAGTTACCGTCCATGCGCTCAACAAAATTATCTCCAGTGATTCAAAGGGAAGCATTGTTTATGTTAAGTGTCCAGTTGCGAAAAATTCAATCAAGCCATTAAAATAATTCATCCAGATTTGAATGCTCTTGTCTGAGTTATTTTTGCTTTTTGATGTAGCAGATAGACCAAATCGGCTAAATCAGTGTTATACCCATTTCAAATCATTAGGAAATTTAAACGTTTTGTTCCAGGACTGGTATTTCCATATCATTTAAAAGTGAATTCTACATTACAATTCTAATACAATACGCTGATATTAACCTTGGAGATTTGAATAGCCCTTATGCGTGATGACGTTTGACTGATTTTACCACCAAGCCTCGATCTGGAAAATCAAACTTGTAAATTTAGCTTGAGCTGAATCCCAAAGGAACAAATCTGTAAAGAAAACCGACGCGCGAACAGTATTGCATGTCCAGATAACGTGAATAATTTTGTGCAAACGAGGCATGGTGGTGATTTTTGAGCATGTGCCGTCATCACGCGTAAGGTCTATTGGATACAACATTGAGTTAGCCTCAATTGGTGTATTTTGCATGTCGTCTTTATTAAAAACAGAAAACTTTTCTTTCTCTTGCGTACGTGGTTGACATAGCAACACAATTAGGACTCTGCAGATTACCCTTCAAGTGATAAAAATGACTTATCCATTCAGAATCAAATGATTTTGTTGAGTGTATATGATAGGGTTGATGACCTCTGCTCCTTTTCACCAACGAGCATATTTCTTTTAACTTTAAATGTAGCTGGTTTATTGTCCCAGACTGATAAAATTGAAAATTACTTTGTGTACTTGCTCGCAAAATCTTTTGAGAGTCCTTAGTACAGACGCATTACACATCAGCTTGGAAAGCCCTAAGGATTCGACAAAATTTATTTTGCCTAATGGAGTTGATCTTAACTTCTTTCACTTCTTTCAAAATGTTCTCTAAAGCATCTTCCTTGTCGGCAGACCATTTTACTACTTGAAAATTGTATCCCAAGTGCAAATATATATTTCCTTGGCCATTTGAATTAACTGGATTTCGATTCGGGTGTTTTGGACTTTGGTTTATTTGACTCGCTCCTCTGGAAATCTGCAACCCGAATTAGTCCAATCCCAAGTTATCGGAAAACGCCGCCAACACACATCAATGGTGACTGCTTTCGTATACTTTCTTATCCGGAACGCCATTGAACTCATTCGTTTAACGCCACCGACTATTTACCTAGTTAATGAGAGTTGAACGAACAATCCAGAACCGTTAAAAACACAGTTCCGCGTTGGCCGAACCTTTTAATTTATCTCTTGCAACTGATTGTTTCAGCGCTAGCAACTGTAGAATGAAACCCCATGACGTTCATTCAGGTCTTCATTTAACATCTAGGTGAAGGTGAAACATCGGAGTGAATTCAGAATAGGCCAACCAGTGTTTCGCTGTAAATTACAAAGGAAATGACTGGTCTATGAACGAAACGGTTTTCAAGCGCAGCAACTCAAGCATTACAGAAAATCGAGAGGCAAAATGGATCGTTTCACAGAAATCAGCTACGGCACAATTTGCGTGACGGCGATTTTTAGAAACACCTTTACCATTGTGGTGTTCGTCATGAAGAGGCAGTTAGTAAACAAGTAATACAATGCGTTAACAATGTTCCTGACGATATCTGATGTGCTGACATTTTATATTATCGGAGATGCATTTCCTTATCCAAAGAATCCAATCCAATTTTCTGTCGCTTCATATACAACCGAATAGGTGCACTCGTATTCCACCTCATATATTTCTCAGTTCACATAACTTTGGGGTTGACGGCAGAGCGGTGGTTTGTAACCCCACCAATACAACCACGCAATCAGCCGTAAAAAGGTCCTTGGCTATATTACACTGTCATGGGTGTAGTCGCTACTTGGTAAGCTTAGAGGTGTGATAAATTCTTTCTTTGATCCATCTGGGGATAACATCTGTTTAAGAAATTATTATTCAAAGCCTAGGGATCCGCGTTTAATATTGCCTGGTACGCTGGTGAAATGGTCTTTGAGGTGGTCATACCGTGCCTTGCCATAATTGGCTTGTATACCCTTATGACTTTAAAGACCATCCATTCTCCAACTGCGTCTGCGGAGAGCAAAGCTAAACTGAAGGCAAAGTTGACTCGAATGGTAACAGCTGCCAGTTGAGGAGAGCTGGTTTGAAAACCAAAGCTGAAGAATTAAAGAAAATAACCAACATTCCTCTGCTCAATTCGCCGCGAGTTTCATATGCAAATTACTCAAACTCATCTCGGAGGGCGAATTTGAATAATTTGATTCCTATTCCAGCAAAGAAACATCAAGTCCAACCCGCGGTCGGCTCTCATTTTGTTCCATCAATTATGCTGTCCAATCCTATGTCTCTGACACCAAAGCTGAGTGAGGTCCAAGAACTTCTTCTACGGCAAAATGTTCAAATCTGATGTATTGTGGAGTCTTGGCTTAAAGAACACATCAGCGACTCGGTTGTAAACATTGAGGGCTACAATATCATGCGGAAAGACCGCTCTTCACTCGACCACGGAGGAGTGTGTGTTTATATCAAAGAGGACATAAAATACGAACTTGCGGAAACCTTAACATGCTGCATTGACCATGAAATTATTTGGGTCAAACTGATGCCCTCAAGATCTCCTCACGGTTTTTCGTGCGTGATTTTAGCTGTTGTTTACTACCCCGGCCGGACAAGCCCGGTGGAGTCCGATGGTCAGAAGCTACTCAATCATCTATTTGACAGTTTGACAGCAGCAGAAACCATGTTTCCTAACTGCGGGCTAATTATTACCGTCGATTTTAACCGCTTGAATACTGGTCGCTTGCAGTGTCATTTCAAACTGAAACAACTTGTGAAATTTTCAACAAGAGGCGATGCAACGCTTGACCTGGTTTTAACCAACTTTGGCGACCATTTCTCGACTCCTGAATGTTTTCCACCCTTTGGCCTTTCAGACCATTGTACAGTTATCGTCTAGCCAAGGATGAGAGTACCCAACCAACACACTCGGAAGTCCATTACCATCAGGGACATTAGAGACAGCAATAAGATGTGCCTTGGTCGGTACTTTAGTAGTATCAATTGGTCTGTTGTCATCAGTCAGCCTACCTGTGAGGAAAAACTCCAGGTCATTAACGAAGTGATTGAAATCGGCATGAGTAATATCATGCCAGAGAGAACGATCCAAGTCTACCCAAAGGACGCCCCTTGGATGTCGGTCAAGCTGAAGGAGCTAATACGCATGCGCCAGCAAGCTTTTCACGCCAATAAATCAGGCCTGATGTACAAGTACTATCGTAATGCAGTAAATAAAGAAAGGAAACGGTGTAAAGCAAAGTATTACACTTCTAAGGTGAAAGATCTTAAAGGTGTCAACCAGCGCCAGTGGTGGAGCGAAGTGAATAAGCTCAGTGGATCAAAAAAGCAAAATGCGTCACTATTTTCCTCCCTCAATGTTCCTGAGTATAACAACTTGTCTCCAACAGAAGTTGCTAATTCCATCAACCATGCATTACTGGAGCCACTTCAACCTTACGAGCCCATCGACAGCGAGCGTGCGGCCCTACAATTGCCCCTAGAAGAGAATCCGGAGTTCCTAGAGGTGTCCGTGCAAAGAGTGTACAACAACCTGCTTCACCTGAATAAGCATAGAGCTTCTGGCCCGGATGGCCTTTTCCAACTGGGTGTTAAAGGAGTACGCCGAAATCCTAGTTACTCCCGTTCAAAACATCCTGACTTGACTTTGACTTCTGGGTGACCCCTTAATGACTTCTTACTAACCGAGCACGAGGGCCGTACTGGGGAATATTGGCCCGAGGTCGTGGCAGTACGGACCACGCTGCGCTCGGTCCGTACAAAAACGACGAAGGGCCAATATTCCCCAGTACGGCTCGAGCTACAGTCTCAGACATAAATAGTTGGGACACCTCATGTCAACATCTTCTGTTCCCTCCTCGTGCGTTCCCTGCCCCTCTCAATGTTGTTTATCGCAGTTCAGTCACCAAATCTTTCACACCAACATTGAGAGGGAAGGAAGAGGCACAAGTGTCCCAACAATTATGTCTGGGACTGTAGCTTATTTATATAGTTCAGATTGAGTTTTAATTATTTAGTTTCAAATAAAAAAGATACGATCAATTCTCCCTCCATTTGGTTTAATGAAAGAACTCAGCACGATGCCATGACCTTACCACAAATTCGAGCACATTATTAACTAGCTTATTCATATAATTCAGATTTAGGTTTTTAGCGCGATTGCTCTCATTGCGTTGAGAAAAACAAGGAAATGTTATTTTCTTAAAGTTCTTCAAAACGTAAATGTTTCAAAAAAATTGTTTTAAGCTTTTTAATTTTAATTTTTTTTTTCTTATCTTATGCTCTTCGACTTTTCTGGCCTGCACTCAATGAACAAGCGCTAAAAGGGCTGGGAAAGAGGGAGGCAGAGCGAAAGCTTCGAAATGGAAGCAAATTGGGGGAGGGAGGGGAAGGGCTACCTTTTTTTCTTTCTTGTTGAAATTGCAAAACAAAAGTGCTGGGACGGTGAAGCTAGCTGACCTTGAACTGAGAGGGGCTGTGTTTGCCTCGTGCATTCCATCTGCTTCGATCAGTGTATTCAATTCATCACATCACGTTAGACTACTGTAATCACATATGAGTCTATTAAATGGTTTGCCGACCGTACTAATTAATAATAGCGGAGCTCCGCGCGCGCGGAGCACCATAGTTAAGAAGATATGGTAACCCATCGATGTGAGAAAATTTGGTTTTATAGCCATGACGTCATCAACGTCCGTACAACGTACGTCCAGGGCGGAAAGAGACCGGGCGGTGAAACGAGCGGGTCCGAGCAAAAAGGTGTGATGCAGTAGACTGGGGTCTACTAAAAAGCCTTTTCAAAATGGCGGCAAGTGTTGAGATTGGAAGAATTGTTTTTACAGGACATCACAGACGACTGTTTTGATTTGAACGAGGAAAAAAATTCTTCACATGTTCCAGACACAGCTGATGTTAATGTAACAAACATTTTCCTTCTGTTTTTGATTGGTTCTCTCCTATAACCTATGGCCTTTGTGTACGAAATACAGATGACGTAAAATAATGGAAACAGGCGACAAGAAACAATATCGCACCAAAATATAATGTCTTGCAAACAGTGGTTAAACAATGATTATGTTACCAATTGTGTCTGGTGCCCCAAAAAGGAGCCATATTAAATTAAAGATGAACTGTCCAAGTTAAATTAAGCTTGGTTATTTAATAGTAATACATAAAGCAGCAGTTAACCTAGCAACCTTTGTAGCTTTCTTAATTGTTGTTGATCGAAGAATCCTCCTTACAAGAAGGGGTTTCTCTCCACTAACTAAAACATTCAATAATTAGCAGGTAGTTTGAGGGGAATACTGTGTGTGAATATTATGGTGAGTTGAGGAAAAATCATAGGCAAAAGTTAGGGTTTGTCTGTAGAATGAGGGGGAGAAATTTACCAGGCTCAAGCAAACTCTCAACCCCAAAATAAGGTTAACAAATGAAACAAACTCAGGGTGAAATTAAAAACTTTGATCACAGAAACAGCCAGATAGTACATGTATGAAAAACTGAATCATGTAGGAGGGATTAACAAATATTTGACCCTGAAAATTATTCAGCAGAAGTGGCCGGCTTGGTGGTGATGTGTCCAAAAAGGCTTGCGGTGTATCAGGCCACCTAAGCAGAAACAGCCACAAGTCAAAAAGGGACCTTGCCAGGTGCTTGAATATGTACTCACTAGATTAAGGCCTTTTACTGACACCTTGAAAACAATATGAAACAGAGAGTTACTGTATTGATATGTAATATATTTAAAAGGGCTAGATCAGCCACACATTTTTTTTCTTTTCTTTAAATAAGCCCTCAAACCCCCAAAAATAGATGCCTGTGATCCTTGAGTGTGAAATAGTTATGTTATATTCTTTAAGTTCTCTGTGCGGTGTTGCTCGTCAAGCCTAACAATAAATACAGTCATTGTTATTTTTTAAGGTATGTTCCAGGGCTTATGCTTTTAATTATTTTATTTATGTTTCACACAGTGGAACAAAATGTGATCATATTGATCAGCCACAGGTTAGTTTATTTGTTTGTGTCCAAACTGCACAAAGGCAAAGAAAACAATATGGGGTTTGGGAGAGGATGGGGAGTCTCCTAATTAAAACGTAGCAGTAGTGACAGGCTACAAATTGCTTTTTCTCACGGGATGATATTCTGCAAGGAACTGGAATCATTGCTTTGTCCTCAGTGGGTACAAAATATGAAGGAGTTGCCATGGAATAGTATGACTTTTTTGCATGGTCATACCTAACGGGGCAAAGGACATGGTATTTACAATAACTTATCAGTTTTGCATTGTTTTGCTGTGATCCATTTTAAGTCTAGTCTATATATTACCTCGAGATCAAACATTGTTTGCCATGTTATGAGTTAAGTGTTCTGACACATCTGTCCTTCTGTGGAATGTTTGTTGAAGCTCTTTTTTCCAGTCTTTGAAGTAATTAAGTACTTGGTTTAAGTTGGTAACACGTTGATCTGTTATTGACTGCATTGGACTGTTATCTTTGAAGACATTCCAAAGCATTTCACATTTTCATAACTTCTTGTGTCTTTCTGTGGTGTTGTTTTCATGCAAAGCCATGTATTTGCAAACTTTTTCGGACAGAGTATTGACAGCAAGCTTTACTCGTATTTTATTTAAATTATCAAGATGAACTTACAAGCGCCCTGATTAAACCGTATTTGTTGTTTGTTGATTTTCCCAAGCGGGTGAAATCTTGAAAATAGTTTTTTTACTGTCGGTAAAATTGACTGCGGCGGGCGATTCGTCGCGAGCGATTTTAAGTGAGCAAGTATCCAGCTGGTTTTTTACTATGTAATGTAAAAGCTATCGTTCTTAAACATGTGTAAACTTTAGAGTGGAGTAATGTGGAGTACTCCTAAAAGAAGCAGCGGAACACGGCATGGTCACGAAAAGCAAGACATACCTGCATTCGACACTGTCTTACTTCACTCAAATTTAAGCAGCTTCCGACGAAAATACACTACTGGTGGCCCAAAAATAAAGAAAGAAAACTTGATTTCCGGTTCGGGGAGAGGATATTTTTGGCAGCCATTAATTGCACCGGAAGCGCGGAAGGAGCACTCGTGCCAGTCCTTTTCCGCATCACACATTGGACTAAGAGCGGACTGCCCGTTTCGCTGCCCCTATGTATAAGCTCCCTGGTACGTCCGTATGTCCGTCCGCCCGTTCATGTATGCCAATGTGACCAGTACACGTAACCATATCACGGGCTAATTACACAAACTAGTTTACAGCATACATCTCAATCTCGTACCCAGAGTCCTCGGGCTTCTTGGTCAGCGGGTGAGCGCCCGGAGAGACTCTGGGATAATCGACTCCATTTTCCCAGAAAACGTGGGTTCCGGTCTGATTACGTATGCTTGAGTTTAAACGGAAGCAGAAAAGAGAAAACCGTAAACAGTAGAAATGGCGGGTTGAAAGTGTTCGAGAAACAAAAATTTTAGCCTTACACACAAAGAAACTGGAGAATTGATCATTGGCTTGCTGTAAGAGCAAGTGAAGATGAAACCTCTGACGCTTTCGGTGAGTGTATTAGTGTTTCAGCGTACATTCCATCGTTCAGAATGCAATGAGAATGCCATCGTGCAAGCAACACGATCGACAATTTTTTTGTGGAAACGACACAAATGTCCTCTTCTTCTACAATTTGATGTTTCCGTAATTCTGAATGACTTCGACAAGACCTTATTCCACGGATTTCTCCTCAAAGAGACAGATGTAATGTTTTCCCACGGTACTTTTGCAACAGCAACAGTAATCACTTTTTAGCAGCGTGGGAATATTCCCGTGCGGTATAAGACATAATTCAAACCTCGTCGTTTTATTATTTTTGTGATTTATATATTTCTGAGGTAGAAAAAGTCAAATTGTTTTGGATTTTGAATCTCCCTCCAAATTCTGGGGCTTCCGAATTACTTACCGACTTCCTGTCGGACTGCCATTGTTACGCAAGCGGCCAATAAAAAATATAGTTCAAGTCGATTATCCCAGAGTCTCTCCGGGCGCTCACCCGCTGGCCAAAAAGCCCGAGGACTCTGGGTACGAGATTGCATACATCTTTGATATTGGACATCAATGTTATGGTCAATTGACACCTGTCAAAACAAGGTATCCGCTGACCAGTGTCACGTGACTATATAGCGGGCTCAAGTTAGACCTTATCGAGGTCAGCTTTTTTTTTAAGTTGACCGCTGACCAGGGACTGGTTGTTGATTGGATCGCAGGCCCAAGCCAGGTCAGACACTCACACAGACCTGATCGAGGCTTAATTTTCGCGCTCTTTCTGTGGCTCGACGCGGCTACACAGCCACGCTACGTCAGCAAAGCTCTTGACAGTCGATGCTTTTCGTGTTCAGGTACGGTTTGGAAAATATAAGCACAGGGGCATTCTGTCTGCGCGTGCGCGACTTTGAGATCTCTTATGAGCGTATCCGCTGGCCCGCCATAAGCAGAAACCAAAATAATGGCGGTCTACGTGGCGAAAAGTTTCGAGTTCGTGTCGTTATCTGTGTAGTTTATCTTCCTTGCCTTAGGTGTAGACGGTGTCAAAAGATCGAGAAACGGTTGGGCTGTTTATGGCAAAAAGTCACAGCAAAGTACTTTCGAATAATTAGGGGAAACCAAGTTGTTTTGGTGTGGAACTCTCACGTAGTCAGTAATCTTGCGAAAGTTGCATAATTCGAAGGGCTCTTCAAACACACATAAGCAGACTAGACAGACATTTTACCGCGTTAG
>OX421446.1:4547630-4552630 GCA_949126865.1 Montipora capitata
TCAATACATCTTTTGCCAATGTCTTGGGCGACCACGAAGTGAGTCAGACACTGTACTGTATCTATCGTTTCAGTATTTGTAGAATTGAGCACAACTGATGACGTTTAGGAATTCTCGGCTGGACGTCTCCTGACGGTGTAGATATCCGTCAACAAAGGCTAAAAACAACACAAAAGGTGTTTCGTATTCAGAAAAGCATTCAGGATCGATCAGATTGTACTGTGAACTTACGTTAAGCAGAAAAAAGCAGTTAATTTTTTTATTGAATGACCATATTTAGGGGCGAGAGGAATTTTGTGGGGAACACAAATGTATTTCAGTTCGTTTGCGCGCATCGACAGTGGCGGTTGGTGCTGGGACACGGAACCATTTTTCGTTCTATAGGATTTATGGATTAACTCTCTCACCCGGAGAAAAATGGTACAGCCTTTCAAATAAACTGGTTGGTCGAAATGTTAGCCAATTTGTCGAAGAAAAGTTTTTTCAGCTCTTTCGAAGCGAGATTTGTCGCCTTCAAGTCGGTAATGTTTTGCGCGAAAATGGTGACCACGTTCCGAAATTCGGCGGGTCTAATCTGCGGGTCGCAGGTCACAGGTTGCAGGTCATTGTTTCACCAATACAGAAAGTATCCTAAACATTCTTAAAAGCTAACCTTAGGCCTAAAAATTTTTGTTTAGGCCTAATTAGGCCTAAGGTTAGCTTTTAAGAATGTTTAGGATACTTTCTGTATCGGTGAAACAATGACCTGCAAGCTGTGACCTGCGACCTGCGACATGCAGATTAGACCCGCCGTCCGAAATTCTGGTAAAAATGTGGACGAAGCTTACGGAATAACTTTGGTTGGCCTCTGTGGGGGAATTAATGGAGCAGTCGTCGTCTGAATGTCATGGATTTCTGTATTCAGATGTTTTCAAGCGAGTTATGGAGGCAGTAAACAATGTTGATGTCGGGGAATTCGGTGCTGGAAGCCTTCCCGGTATACAGGCTCACGCTCAAAACGTTGACGTAAAATAATTGCTGTCAGGTTCAATTTCATGATATCAGAATATCATGATAGCAGGGATTTGATACGTCTGTGATTAATATTGTATGTGCCTGCCTGTGATATGCTGGGAAATCAATTAGCCCGGAATGAAATTTTACACAGCTACAATTGGGCATTCTAAATTTCCCAGTTCCTCAGTTATCGAGTTCCATAAGTATAAAATTTAATGGATCAGTTGCTTTAAAATCAGAAAAGAACCAATTCACCGTTGCTGTTGAGAAAAGTGTATGCCAGGCAAAACAACTTGCATCTCGGCAGCCTGAAAGTTAAGAAATAATTTGCCTGTGTTTAAATTAACAAATACACCAATACATCACTAACGTCTCATGTGAAACCGGAGAATTAGGGAAGCAGATGTTCGAAGGTGTAATAGCTGTCCTCAGTTATCGAGTTCCATAAGTATAAAACTTAAAAAGGGTTTGCTTTAAAATCAGAAAAGAACCAATTCACCGTTGCTGTTGACTATATGCAAGGCAAAACAAGTTGCATCTCGGTAGCCTAAAAATTAACTTAGAAATAATTTGCCTGTGTTTAAATTAACAAATATACTAATACATCACTAACGTTTCATGTTAAACCGGAGAATTAGGGAAGCAGATGTTCGAAGATGCAATAGCTGTTGAGTTTTGTTCCTCAGTTATCGAGTTCCATAAGTATAAAACTTAAAAAAATGGATTGCTTTAAAATCAGAAAAGAACCAATTCACCGTTGCTGTCGAGAAAAGTGTATGCCAGGCAAAACAAATTGCATCTCGGTAGCCTGAAAGTTAAGAAATAATTTTATCATATGGCTCGTACGGCCCCGCGAGCGCTTTCATTGCAAAACTATTCAGTGGGAAAATCCCCGTATGAGGGCCGTACGTATTAGCGCGAGCAAAGCCGGAAAAAGCACCTAGGGCCAAATATTTTCCCGTAAGGCCCTCCCACTCAGTCAATAAGTACATATGCCTGTGTTTAAATTAACAAATACACCAATACATCACTAACGTTTTATGTTAAACCGGAGAATTAGGGAAGCAGATGTTCGAAGGTGTAATAGCTGTTGAGTTTTATTCCTCAGTTATCCAGGTTCCATAAGTATAAAACTTAAAAATGGATTGCTTTAAAATCAGAAAAGAACCAATTCACCGTTGCTGTTGAGAAAAGTGTATGCCAGGCAAAACAACTTGCATCTCGGCAGCCTGAAAGTTAAGAAATAATTTCCCTGTGTTTAAATTAACAAATACACCAATACATCACTAACGTCTCATGTGAAACCGGAGAATTAGGGAAGCAGATGTTCGAAGGTGTAATAGCTGTCCTCAGTTATCGAGTTCCATAAGTATAAAACTTAAAAAGGGTTTGCTTTAAAATCAGAAAAGAACCAATTCACCGTTGCTGTTGACTATATGCAAGGCAAAACAAGTTGCATCTCGGTAGCCTAAAAATTAACTTAGAAATAATTTGCCTGTGTTTAAATTAACAAATATACTAATACATCACTAACGTTTCATGTTAAACCGGAGAATTAGGGAAGCAGATGTTCGAAGATGCAATAGCTGTTGAGTTTTGTTCCTCAGTTATCGAGTTCCATAAGTATAAAACTTAAAAAAATGGATTGCTTTAAAATCAGAAAAGAACCAATTCACCGTTGCTGTCGAGAAAAGTGTATGCCAGGCAAAACAAATTGCATCTCGGTAGCCTGAAAGTTAAGAAATAATTTTATCATATGGCTCGTACGGCCCCGCGAGCGCTTTCATTGCAAAACTATTCAGTGGGAAAATCCCCGTATGAGGGCCGTACGTATTAGCGCGAGCAAAGCCGGAAAAAGCACCTAGGGCCAAATATTTTCCCGTAAGGCCCTCCCACTCAGTCAATAAGTACATATGCCTGTGTTTAAATTAACAAATACACCAATACATCACTAACGTTTTATGTTAAACCGGAGAATTAGGGAAGCAGATGTTCGAAGGTGTAATAGCTGTTGAGTTTTATTCCTCAGTTATCCAGGTTCCATAAGTATAAAACTTAAAAATGGATTGCTTTAAAATCAGAAAAGAACCAATTCACCGTTGCTGTTGAGAAAAGCGTATGCCAGGAAAAACAAATTGCATCTCGGTAGCCTGAAAGTTAAGAAATAATTTCCCTGTGTTTAAATTAACAAATACACCAATACATCACTAACGTTTCATGTGAAACCGGAGAATTAGGGAAGCATATGTTCGAAGGTGTAATAGCTGTTGAGTTTTATTCCTCAGTTATCGAGTTCCATAAGTATAAAACTTAAAAAGGGTTTGCTTTAAAATCAGAAAAGAACCAATTCACCGTTGCTGTTGACTGTATGCAAGGCAAAACAAGTTGCATCTCGGTAGCCTAAAAGTTAACTTAGAAATAATTTGCCTCTGTTTAAATTATCAAATATACCAATACATCACTAACGCTTCATGTTAAACCGGAGAATTAGGGAAGCAGATGTTCGAAGATGCAATAGCTGTTGAGTTTTGTTCCTCAGTTATCGAGTTCCATAAGTATAAAACTTAAAAAAATGGATTGCTTTAAAATCAGAAAAGAACCAATTCACCGTTGCTGTCGAGAAAAGTGTATGCCAGGAAAAACAAATTGCATCTCGGTAGCCTGAAAGTTAATAAATAATTTTATCATATGCCTCGTACGGCCCCGCGAGCGCTTTCATTGCAAAACTATTCAGTGGGAAAATCCCCGTATGAGGGCCGTACGTATTAGCGCGAGCAGGGCCGGAAAAAGCCGTACGGCCCTACTAGGAACACGTACTGCTCCGTGCTATGCAATTTTAGGGGATTTCGACGCTTTTAAACATCCAAGTAATTTGCAGCCAGAAAAGCAAATGCAAACAACATATTAGATAAATTTTCTGTGCAGATTCTTGTTTTTTATTTTGTCCTAACTTCATCTTCTGAGTGCTAATAAATAGTGTAAAGAGCCCATATGATAAAATGCTTATTGACTGAGTTAAGGTCGGGCCGGACAGGAAAATATTTGGCCCTCGATCAAGGCGCACGGACCTCGCTGCGCTCGGTCCGTACGCCATGACCTCGGGCCAAATATTTTCCCGTCCGGCCATCCCACTCAGTCAATAAGTACATATGCCTGTGTTTAAATTAACAAATACACCAATACATCACTAACGTTTTATGTTAAACCGGAGAATTAGGGAAGCAGATGTTCGATGGTGTAATAGCTGTCCTCAGTTATCGAGTTCCATAAGTATCAAACTTAAAAAGGGTTTGCTTTAAAATCAGAAAAGAACCAATTCACCGTTGCTGTTGACTGTACGCAAGGCAAAACAAGTTGCATCTCGGTAGCGTGAAAGTTAACTGAGAAATAATTTGCCTGTGTTTAAATTAACAAATATACCAATACATCACTAACGTTTCATGTTAAACCGGAGAATTAGGGAAGCAGATGTTTGAAGGTGCAATAGCTGTTGAGTTTTATTCCTCAGTTATCGAGGTTCCATAAGTACAAAACTTAAATATGGATTGCTTTAAAATCAGAAAAGAACCAATTCACCGTTGCTGTTGAGAAAAGTGTATGCCAGGCAAGCCAAGTTGCATGTCGGTAGCCTGAAAGTTAAGTAAGAAATAATTTGCCTGTGTTTAAATTATCAAATACACCAATACATCACTAACGTTTCATGTTAAACCGGAGAATTAGGGAAGCAGATGTTCGAAGGTGTAATAGCTGTTGAGTTTTATTCCTCAGTTATCAAGTTCCATAAGTATCAAACTTAAAAATGGTTTGCTTTAAAATCAGAAAAGAACCAATTCACCGTTGCTGTAGAGAAAAGGGTATGCCAGGCAAAACATGTTGCATCTCGGTAGCCTGAAAGTTAAGAAATAATTTGCCTGTGTTTAAATTAACAAATACACCAATACATCACCAACGTTTCATGTGAAACCAGAGAATTAGGGAAGCAGATGTTCGAAGGTTTAATAGCT
>OX421446.1:4557630-4560130 GCA_949126865.1 Montipora capitata
CGCATGACAGCGATGATCAACCAACTAATCATGAGCCACCGGGACGCGGTGTAGTAGGTTTTGATAAAAGGATGAGTAAAGTTATCTAAATTAGGACGGCGTTCCTCAAATCGGTCTTTGTATATGTATTTATCATGGGTTATTTAGCCCTTTGTCCAACTGACGCTGGAGACGAAATCATTCTTCCCTGCAACCAGTTCGGAAGTTTGATGGATGGGAGCTTAAATGCAGTTTGGCGATTATTTGGCAGAATTGTGAAAATGGGTGTAAGAAAGTACGGAAGTTGACTATTACGTTTCTAAACACGGAAACATCTAGTGGTAGAAATTTGCGCAATAAGATCTATATGCGAGGACTCAATCTAGATTTGGAATTATTGTGAGTTTTCACTTTACATCATGATGTGTTGTTTCATCGAATATTTACGGGCTGTCGTGCTTAAGCAATCCCCAGAGTGCAATATATTCTGGTAAAAGCTGGTTAATGTTGCAGTGCATTCTGGCTAATTATGATGCATTCTGGGAAAAAAGTGGTGAATTCGAGAATTCGTCCTTGGTTACCTTCTCACGAAATCAATCCAGAATATGTTGCTAATACAATACACTGATATCAACCTTGGGAGATTTGAATAGCCCTTATGCGTGATGACGTTTGACTGATTTTACCACCAAGCCTCGATCTCGAAAATCAAACTTGTAAATTTAGCTTGAGCTGAATCCCAAAGGAACAAATTTGTAAAGAAAACCCACGTGCGAGCAGTATTGCATGTCCAGATAATGTGAATAATTTTGTGCAAACGAGGCTTGGTGGTGAATTTTTGAACATGTGCCGTCATCACGCATAAGGCCTTTTGGGTACAACATTGAGTTAGCCTCAATTGGTGTATTTTGCATGTCGTCTTTATTAAAAACAGAAAAATCGTCTTTCTCTTGCGCGAGAGGTTGACATAGCAACGTAATTAGGACTCTTAATCCATTCAGAATCAAATGATTTTGTTGAGTGTATTATGATAGGGTTGATGACCTCTGCTCCTTTTCACTAACGAGCATATTTCCTTTAACTTTAAATGTAGCTGGTTTATTGTCCCAGACTGATAAAATCGCAAAATCTTTCGAGTCGGTAGAACAGATGCATTACATATCAGCTTGGAAAGCCCTAAGGATTCGACAAAATCTATTTTGCCTAATAGAGTTAATCTTCTTTTCTTCAAGACTTCTTTCAAAATGTTCTCTAAAGCATCTTGCTTGTCGTAAAAGTAATTTTGTGGCAGACCATTTTACCATTTGAAAATCGTATCCCAATCTTGCAAAGATACATTTTCTTGGCCATTTGAATTAACTGGATTTCGATTCGGGTGTTTTGGAGTTTAATTTATTTGACTCGCTCCTCTGGAAATCTGCAACCCGAATTAGTCCAATCCCATCATGCAAGTTATTGGAAAACGCCGCCAACACACATATGATCAATGGTGACTGCTTTGGTATACTTTTTTATCCGGAACTCCATTTAACTCGTTCGTTTAATTCCACCGACTATTTACCTACCTATAGTTAATGGAAGTTGAACGAACTTTAACAATCCAGAACCTTTAAAAACACAGTTCCGCGTTGGCCGAACCTTTTAATTCATCTCTTGCAACTGATCGTTTCAGCCAATGTAGAATGAAAGCCCATGACGTTCATTCAGGTCCTCATTTAACACCTAGGTGAAGGTGAAACACCGGAGTGAATTCAGAATTCGAATTGGCCTACCAATTCTTCGCTGTAAATTATAAAGAAAATGACTGGTCTATGAACAAGCGCAGCAACTCAAGCATTACAGAAAATCGAGAGGCAAAATGGATCGTTTCACAGAAATCAACTACGGCATCATTTGCGTGACGGCGATGTTTAGAAACTACCATTGTGGTGTTCGTGATGGAGAGGCAGTTACTAAAGAAGTCATACAACGCGTTAATAATGTTCCTGGCGATATCTGATGTGCTGACAGCAGTCAACATCATTATAAATCCATTTTATATTTTCGGAGATTCATTTCATATCCAAAGAATCCAATCCCGGGATAAATCTTCTGTCGCTTCATATACAACCGAATACTCGTATTCGACCTCATATATTTCTCAGTTTACATAACTTTGGTGTTGACGGCAGAGCGGAGGTTTGCAGTTGTAAGACTCCACCAATACAACCACGCATTCACCCGTTAAAAGGTCCTTGGCTGCATCACACTGTCATGGGCGTGGTCGCTACTTCTCGAGCATAAGAGTGTGATAGATTACACCTTAAATCTATCTCGGGATAGCATCTGCTTAAGAAATGATTCAAGGGGATCCGCGTTTAATATTGCCTGGTATGAAATGGTCTTTAAGGTGGTCATCCCATGCTTTGCCATGATTGGCCTGTAAACTATATCCACATGACTTTAAAGACCATCCATTCTCCAACTGCGTCCCGGGTGAGCAAAGCTAAACTGAAGGCAAAGTTGACTTGAATGATAACAA
>OX421446.1:4565130-4572630 GCA_949126865.1 Montipora capitata
GCAAGGCAAACTAAGGCGATCAGCTTCGGCTAAGTGCATTCAATAGAATTCATGTCTTTAAGTTATTAATTGTTCACTGTTGCAACTTAAAATATTTTTGTTTGAAGATACGATATTCAATCACCAGAGGATGTATGAACTAATCTGTGAACAGTTCATCAACCGCAATAAGGTCTGCGACTATACCAACTGTTATGTGTGTTAATTGGTTCTCTCGTGTCACGTGATTTTTACTATGTGCTCTCCTCAAGTGTGTATTTTCAGTATCAGCCATTAAACGATATCAGTTGTGTTTATTGGTATCTAGTCGGTTGTTATTCTTCCCCAAACACCACACCAACAACCTTTACAACCCGCTCTGGAAGTGGTTTGTGTCCCGTCTTGCACGCTATAGACATGATGACCATTATAAAATTTGTCTTTGTTCTCGACAAAAAGCTCCTGAAGAAGTCCTACGACATGCTCATTCTCACCCTGGCCATTGGTGAGGCTCTAACTGCTGTTCAACTGATAACAAACCCTTCCTATGTGCTTGGTGACAAATTCCCTTACTCATCCCACCCGATCGTTGGAGAAATCTTTTGTCGAATAATATGGAGCCGTGTTTTCGTTTTTCGACTTGTGCCAATCCGGCTTACATCGTGCTGTTCTTGACGGCAGAGCGATTGTTTGCTGTTTTGAAGTCTCAAAAATACAAAGACATCCTCGTGCAGCTAAAAACGGGTCATTCTTTCGTTGCATTATCATCTCGTGGGTTTGGTGTTTTGCTAGCTAGCTCTCACTAGTCCGAGATTCATTGTAATCGGTTCACGGGAATAAATGAGTTAAAATCATCTTTTTTTGCAACATTATCTCACATCTATATACCTCATCTAGTTAACTAGTCAACTAGTTAACATCTGTTCACTTCAGTGTGGGTGGCTAGTTAACAACTATTCACCGAAGTGAAGGTGGCTAGCGGTGGATATTTACCGAGCCGCGAAACGGCTCGGTAAATATCCAACGCTAGCCACCGACACTGAGGTGAATAGTTGTTTCAGTATATACTAAAACAGTGAGATAATATACAACACAAAAAATTAATTTGGGTATTTTCTTCACTTCTCACGGATGCAAATCGGGACGCCATTTTTCCCCGAGTTGCTCGGAGATAAATAGCACAGGAGATTCGGAGTTTGACGAGCCAATCAGCGCCCGCTTTCAACGCTATCCACTGTTTTAGTATATACTAATGGTGGATATTTACTGAGCGAGGTAAGTATCCACCTATAGCCACCTCCACTTCGGTGAATCGATGTTAACTAGTTGAAAGAAAAAAGCTCATTGATTCCACAGGGTTTGAGAGAGCCAGGTCGAAATGTCAACCATTGCATAACCTGTAGAGTGTACAGATTATAAGAGACATTTGAAGAAAATGCGCGAAAAAAGGTCGGTGATTAGTTAGACGGACCCTTTCGGTCCTTAGATTTTGTCTACGTTTTGAATACGACTGGACAAGTATTGCATAGAGCGCACGCATTTCAGTGACAGATTCTTCCTCGTTTTGTGCGTTTATTGGAATCTCGCTATATCAAGCTTCTTTTTGATACGTGTTTCTGGTTACGATGGGCCTCATTCGTGCTGCGGCCATATTGGACATAGACAACAGATTTCAAACAGCAGTGATGCTGTTGGTTAAAAAGAAGAAAAAATGATCATGCTGCACGTGTGGCACGCATTTTTATAAATTTCTCTTCCGTATTCGTCAAAAAAATACGGAGTTTTATAAGAAACGACGAGGTTGACTAGCAATAGAATTAATTTCACAGAGTTATGACATTGAAGTTAGGGTTAAGTTTCCAAAATCCTGAATTCAAGATTTTGGAAGGCCTAAATCCTGAATTCAGAAATACAGAAATACAAAAAGTAACTTAAACATGCATAAAAGCTAACCTTTGGCCTAATTAGGCCAAAAAAAGTTTTTAGGCCCAGGTTAGCTTTTATAAATGTTGGCTTCCAAAATCTTGAATTCAGGATTTTGGAAACTTAACTCTAACTCTACGACATAACTCTATGAAAATAACTCTAAGAATAGCTGTCCCCGAAACGACGACGACTACGACTACGACAACGCCACAAAACAATAATATCATTGGTTAAAAAAGGGCATGAATAATCGTGCTGCACGTGCAGCATGGATTTCAGCAAGTATATTTGTAGACTGTTCACAGTCCCCTATTTTTCCGTTTGACCGTCGGGATCGAGCAAAAACTGCCGCCATCTTTGTTTTTAAACAGCGAGTACGAACTGGGTAGAGCGACATAGCTGCCGAGTGGGTGGGGGAGCGGAGGGGTTTCGGCGGAAAAATAGGAAGATTGTCTGATCTTTAATTCGAGTGGTGTTCAGCGAGTCCCGTTGCACCAGCAACGGCAATACCTGATTGGTCCATAAAACAATGCATCTGTCAATAAAAATACAGACAAGGTTCTCAATTTTCAAAAACAACATGGCTTACCTAGAGAAAGAATCTGAGGAGTTGTTTCCATATCATCTGCAATGGTCTAGGAAAATTGAGTCTAGTTCTACTTTGCCGACCATTACAACCGTGTCGCAGACCAATTGCATACCGTTGCAGATCATATGGAAACCAGGCTTTAAGTGTAATTTTCGTTTTTAATACCACTGTATGTACAGATCCAGATATTTGAGGTTACAGTTAAAAACATCGCGATCTCCCGTCAAGGAAGGCTTTCAAGTACGGAAAGATGCGGCAAAGTCCGTTCAAATTTTGAATTGAAATGCGAAAAATACTGATTAAAAAAATCCAGATTTCCACAAATTGTAAAGCAAACAAACTCGCTTGAATGAAACAGAATGTCAGTAGGTCTTGCGGTCGAACGTTGAGAGAAAAGCTGTCAAGTTTTCGCCGGAAACGCATTTTACTTGATAACTATTCCACAACCTTTCGTGTAACAAAAGAGGGATTCTACATACAGTGGTATAAAAACGAAAATTACATTTACCAAGTTTCAACGGTGTGACTTTCGTCGACAACTATCAGCGACAGTTGTCTCTTGAGTTCCGTGGATTCATCACGCAACAACCGAAAGAAGTCTCTCGACAGAGCTTGCTCAGCGGAAGCGTAAATGACTTGAAATTTGTTGTTCTTCATCTCATTTAATACGTCTACAGTTTTCTCAAAACCTATAACGCTCAAATCAAAATCATTAGAATTAATCTGTTCCTCTCCTATACTTCGTAACGGTACAATAACCAAACACAGCAATAGCAGCATTTGGGGGACACTTCGTGACGCTACTTAGCAACTATTCTCCGTAGTGGATATTTACCGACACTGAGGTGAATAGTTGTTTTAGTATATACTAAAACATTGGGATAATATAGCGCAAAAAGATTATTTAAACTTATTTATTCCCGCAAAGATTACAACATTTTCGGGAGGAAATTCCGCGCGAATTCCTCGGAGGTGAATAGCAAAGGGTATCCGGAGTCTAAGTGACCAATCAGCGCGAGCTTTCAACGCTATCCATTGTTTTATTATATACTAATTGTCTGTATTCCGAAACACGAGTGATGTTGAAGTTGGGGGGGAGGGGGGGGGACCAAGGTGACACTTTGTGACGGTTACTGAAATCAGCTTGCATCTAATTACTTACAAATAGTGTCGGATCGTGACTGTCAACTTAACATTGGGAGAGTAACTACGCATGCGGGAAAGCTCGACAATTTGGTTTAACACAGATTGAACAAACAAAACGCTTTTTTAGAAACATCTGCAGACAGTTGCAAGAGATGCCACCCTCTAGAGATCTATAAAATCTGCCTTAGAGATGAAAAAATGCATCAGGAAACGATCAAACTAGTTTGAAAAAATCAAAGTTCTATTAACTTGGTGATGCGATTTGAGCCTACAATGGAGCAAAATCTTTAAAAGGTTCAAAGTCGTTTTTATCCGGGATATTTGATGACCCTTTCGGGAGACCGGGAGATTCGTTCCGTAACCGGGAAACTCCCAGATACTCTGGGAGACTCGGGATAATTCTCACTAGGACTTAGTCTATCAAACACAAACGTATTGATGCATGCTTTTATCTACAGGGAACTGGCAACTGCAATTCAGTCTTCCTAACAGCGAAACACCATCTTCTTAAAGATGGAAGGTAGGGCCAGGTGTTTGATGATATAGTTGACTGGCAAAGGAAGGGCGCTGTTGTAAAGGGCAATTAGAGAATCATAATTAGGTAGTGGTGAAATCTCATAGCCCTGACGCTGTTACTAAAGGGACGTAGTGGGCTCTAATTAATGAGAAAGTGGAAGAAGCGCGGCTACATACTGGTCTACTCCTAAGGTGATTCCTTAGTAATAGAAGTTGTCGTAAGATTTTCTTTAAATTTTTCTCGATTGTTTCCTACATTATGGTGACTTGAAATATGCAATTTAAAAAATAGGTCACCAAGCTAGTTTGGGAGATATAACTTGCTCAAGTTACTCACTTAATCATTGCAATTTCATCTATCAAGGACAAGTTTGTTCCATCGGTTCACGCTACGTTTTGCAGGAACAGGAAGCACAGCTTTGACGTAATTCTTGAAATAACAAAACAGGTGTATTGTATTGTTCAAAAGGAATAATTTAATGTTTGTTTTATGGCACAGGCACAAGTCTTAAAAAGGCACTTTATATTCCTCGGGTGCGGGATCTCGAGGAGACCATTTTGTGTCCACGAGTGATGGCTACGAATACTTTTTTTCCTGTAACTTATTTTCTGACGTAAATTGTTGAAAAATTTTTTACAGCACAAAGAGGAGGAGTAAAATAATAAAATTATACCAAAAAAAAGATAGGTCACCAACCTCGTTAGGAGGAAACAGGACCCGATAGCGGGTCATAGCACGGTTTAACTTTCACTCTCGGACTGGCATGACAATTTACCATCATCAAGGCTATCACTCGACTTTTTGTTTTGCGAGAGCCTAAAAAGTTTCCCGTTTTGCTCTTTACTGCTGTGCTCTGAAAACGGCCATTCTTCTTTCTAGCGATCTTTCCCGCACGAAAGTTCGTCATTTTGAAATGTTTTTGGCCAAGTTCGACATATCAATATTCACACATGGCTATTAGTCTTTATGGTTAAATTTAAACATTGTTTTGTTTAGAAATATCCGTTGAGACTTGTGACACAAAGAAAACATAACTGAGCCGTGAAATGTGACCATAAAGCGTCTTAGCCATACCTGAAGACGAACGTGCCCTCAATCTCGACCCCAGAGCTCTTCTCTTGACTGAGGGAGAGAAGAGCTCTGGGGAACCCTGAAACAAGGTGTCTCCTCATTGGTTTTCGTGAAGAACAATCAAAGGCGTCTCTAATTGGTGCATTCACGTTAGCACAAGAAGTGAGCAGGTGCCGTAAGGTTCAAATAGCCCATTTTTGGCTACAGGAGCCCTTACGGCGCATGTTCTCCTACATAGAGTTTCCCAGAGCCTTGGGTTAATCCGAGGCTGTGGTGACGAGAACTACTACTAGGGAATCACCTTAAAGGGAACCTCCACTCTTTTAACAAATTTCGCTTAAGATGTTCCGTGCAATTGAACTTGTTACTATAATAGAAGATCTGTTACAAAAACAGTGCATCACTTCGTGAAATATCGTCTTCCAAAGATTGGCCTCAAGGCTTCCCGGTGCCGCCATCTTGAATGTCGCGCTGTCCGGTTCGCGGGAACTTTGAGTCAAAATCTGTTTCGTCAGTAGAAAGCAAGCGAAAACCAAAAAAATATTTGCATAAGTTTCCATGTTTTCCCGACAGATGATAGACGTGCATGGAATCAAGCTACCACAAAGGCCAAAAGCTTAAGGCGATCGAAAGTGCCTAATTTGCAAGCAAAGAATTGCCTTGAATTCTTCTTCTTCCTCTTCGCCATCATTTTCTCTTCTGTTTTCGCTTGATGAGTATTCTGGTTCCAACTTATCCCTGAAGGAAGAATCTGTATCTGTATCTGTATACAATGTAAACAAGGCAAGGCAAGGCCGATCTTTGGAAGACGATAAAAGAATCATTCACCAAGTAATGCATTTTTTTGTTACAGATCTTCTAATAAGTACACATGGAACATTATATGCACTTGTTAAAACAGTGGAGGTTTCCTTCAAGGTAGGGTCTATGTCTACTTTGAACCAATTTACGCCGGGCTCAGGAAACGTTTCTTAGTTTTCCGTCTTAAGACTATTTCGAGGTGAAATAAACGTATGAAATATCTCATAAGCCGCCGGCGTTTATTTTCTACATCACATGGTGCCAAATTCTCTAGCCGTACACGACAAAGCCCGTTACAAATCTCACGAGAATTCGCACAAACTGTTCTTAAGAAAGCCGCCGCACACTAGCCGGTTTCTTTGTCGACCAACAAAAAATCCTCACTTGTCGGCTAGGGTACGGTGAATTCAGACACATCTGCCACAAGATCGGTGCTTGTCGGATGATATTTGACAGTGATCGGCAACGATCTCAAAATGTCTTGTCGGGCCATCTCGATCGTTAATTTTACAATGACAGCAAAAATTCTCGCGCGTTCATTGGCTAATTTTTATTGTCAATAAGCGGGCAGACACATAAATTTATAATTTATGCGATAATGACGCGATATTGCTCGCGTCAGATGGAAGTTTCTCGCTTTTTTGTCTCGCTTTTTTGTTTTGTTTTGACTTAATTTTGACCCCTCTACCTTTTTGTTATTGTAAAAAACAAATTGATGTCAGTTTTTCATGCGTCTGTCCTGTTATTGATCCTGAATTGCATCATAACATTGTCAAAGTAGCTGTGGATCCACGAGGCGATAGCCGAGTGGATCCGCAGACTACTTTGACAATGTTATGACGAAATTCATTGTCAATAACAAGACAGACGCATGAAAAAATGACATCAATTGTTAAATGTGCGGTGGACCAAGACAATTTGTCACGCCTGGCACTCGCCACAACAAAATTGTCATAAGAACCACGTAAGCAAGCGTCTTTTCCAAAGTTGCGGAGATTGAACAGGACAGCTGAAAAAGAGGACAAACTTGGAATAGGTGCCATTTTGATTTTGGATGAGTCGGCCCCAAGCCTCGGGGCTGTTCACGTCGCGACAAAAACCTGGCTTGGTGGCCCGACAAATTTTAAGCCGATTCTACCCTGAAAAAAAAACCTGCAGTTATACGACAAAAAAATCGGCTAGTGTGCGGCGGCCATTACAGTTACCTATAATGGTTAATGTTGTCTTAATTTTTACTTCTGACTACCCCATTTCTTGGCCCTTTTCCGACTAACGTTTACATTGAAGACACTCCAATTGATCGAGATAAGCGAATGAAACTTCTGACTGCATCTTTGCGACCTTCCTTTTTCGATTCCGTCTTCGTAAACCATTACTGAGCGTTTTGATCCTCTGGGCATGGACAAACACGATTTACCCTTCTTCTTCTTCTCGGGCATATAGCAAACAGGATTTGTCCATAGCGTTGGCG
>OX421446.1:4577630-4580130 GCA_949126865.1 Montipora capitata
GTGTTATGTTTCCGCGCAGCTTCTCTTTACTCTCTGCTGAGGCCACAGTCGAACGATTGGTCGTCATAATCATGTGGATGTACAAGGCAATGATGACGAGGCAAGGAAAAAGTAGCTTCATCGTTACTTGAAAGATGGACATGAGCAGTCGAAATAGGGAGCCTTCGAGATAAAACCGGAATTCGCAGATTTTATCCGGGGATGAACTGTATGCTATCTCAATCAATCCCGGACCAGTGAGAGCAAATGACCACACCCACGAGAAAATAATATAACCAATGACTCGTTTCTGGTTGAAGACGTAAGTGTATTTGTGAGGCTTCAAAACAGCAAACCATCGCTCTGCCGTCAAGAATAACACTGTGTAAGCCGAGAATGTCACAAGTTGAAAGACGAAAACACGGCTCCATATTATTCGACAGAAGATTTCTCCAAGGATCGGGTCGGATGGGTAAGGAAATGTGTCACCAAGAACATAGGCAGGGTTTGTTAACAGCAGAACAGCGGTTAGCACATCACCTATGGCCAGTGCAAGAATAAGCATGTTGTAGGACTTCTTCAAGAGTTTTTTGTCGAGGACGAAGACAAAAATGGTCATCGTGTTTCCAAGGATTGCAACAACGGAAATTGTTGAGTAAATAGCCTGCAATACGGGACTTAAATTACTCCCTGGGGTTGCTGTAATCGTTGGGGCGGTTGTAGATGGTATTGCACTTAATGCTGTGTTTACAGATGCGTTCATTTTCCTATGATTTTGTGGATTTTTCTCCACCTAAAAATATGAATGAAATAGACAATCAATAGACATGTCGCTGAAGCTAGGCGTGAGAACAAGGCATCTCAATTTGGATAAGATAACCCACTGCCAAATCCCTCAAGACTGCTCACCATTCGCGACTTTGGCCTTTTCAACTATGATCATTTCAGACCAATGAAGAGACTAAATTACAACGGATTTAACGTTCCTCGAGTTATTAATCTCCGGAAGAAATGAAGCTTAAACAACGAAAACGTCAAGTTAAGCAAGTTTATGGGCAAAAGTGGGCTTTGCAAATGCTTTTTTGATTTTAGTACATTTATTTATTTTCCCTTTCAAATCAAAAATGTGAAATTATCCTATAAAATAAGTGGTTAGTGGATACCAGTCCTCATTCCGTAAAATCCCTGTGATGTTGCGTTTATTTTTCACACTTACCTGTAGGAAAGATGATTTTGATTACCTGGATGTTGCCTTGAAGATCAACGTTGTTGCTCTCAGTTCGCCGTCAGGATACGTTTAATAATTTGTATGAATGTTTCTATCTTTTTATAATGATGCCGAGCTTTTTAACATAAATGAAACCGGAATTAAACGTTTTAGTTATTTGAATTTTTCGTAATGAGAACACTTGTCACTTCATTGCACTTTAGTTGTCAGTAAAGCAACACAAAGGTCCTCTGTGCAGCGCATTAGTAGAATATGAATTCATCCAATTCCACATGATCCCGGCCATTGAATAGCTCAGCACCCGAGTGCCGATTTAAATGACTCGTTCAAATGTTTGCTTTCTTTTTTTTAGTTTTCATCATGTCAAACTGAGTGAGATAACATTTCAATATCGGTTTTTCGCAAAAAAACTGCTTCAACGAAAGAAAATTAATTAAATGAGTGGTAACAGTACTGTAGTAATTACTTCGTGATGAAGTGTCGGTGATGAGAGCGCTTATAGTTCAAAGCTTATAGCTTCAAAGTAGCTTTCTTTTAATAGAGTAACTCAAAGACTAAGGCATTTGAAATTACTTTTAAAAATGTGCATTCTGAAAAAAAAAAATCGTAATTTAGCCTTAGACCACCCCAGTTGAATGATTACGAATTTCATAGCACGGAACTTTTATCGCTGAGGTTTTACGTTTTTCTTTGTCTGGATAAATCAGCTTTTTGGGGAAAATAAACCTATATTTCGATTCAAATAGGTGATAAAAACTTTTCATCGTTAGAAAAATCTCGCATTTGCACTCGTTTTAAGAAGGTATCTGAATTGGACACGGAAGACCCTTTGCACGAAAGCATTTCTCATTCACCGCTTTTGTGCCGGCATTGTTTATGAAGTACACCTGTCTGGTTATCTCAAACAACTCCATGGAGACTTATGTTATGACTACTTCTATTATCTCTTCTCTTGATTGATTTCTGTGATGCGAAAAACAATGTATTTTAATTTAAAGTCAAAGGGTCGGAGTAATTATGAGATTGAGAAATCTGATTCCCACCACGGCAAAGCTAGTACTTCTTAAATCAGCTATCTTGCCATACTTAACATACTGCCACCTTGTTTGGCATTTTTGTAGGGCAAGCGATACTCGTAGACTCGAAAGAATCCAGGAACGAGGACTCAGGGCTGTGTATAAGGACACCAAGTCCAGTTATCATCAGTTATTGTTTAACAGGGCTAACTTGCCAACACTGTTGAACAGACGTCTTCAAGACATATGCGTCCTAATGTATAAGGTTAAACACATT
>OX421446.1:4590130-4602630 GCA_949126865.1 Montipora capitata
CCGTCATCCCCAAGGTAATGTAGATTGAGAAAAACACCAGCTGGAATACAACAGCACGACTCCATATCAAGCGGCAGACAATATCAGCCATGATAGGATTTGAAGGATAAGGAAACGCGTCTCCCAGAACAAAAGCTGGGTTTGTGATAACACTGATTGCGGCTAGAACATCAGCTATTGCAAGGGCCAAAATCAATATATTGTACGGCTTCTTTAACAGCTTTCTTTCCGTTGCAAACATCATCATTGTCAACATGTTGCCACAGATCGCTAGCACACAAATTATGATGTTACTTATTTGTGTAAAAGGGCTTATTCCCTCCCGTTCAATGCTTGGTTGTAGTGTCCAGTCTGTTATTTCGTTAGACGAATCGTATGATGAGGAATTCATTGTTCTTTTAGTTTGCTTTGCTGAAGATCAGGAAGTATACCCTTTTGTTTAAAGTTTGTTAAAATATCCCAAGAACTTATTTAAGGTCTTCTGTGATCAGTTTCTGGTCTGCTCACATAAAGTATTTTTGCTTTTTGATTCTTGGTGATGGCAAAGGCACGATGATGGTGAAATAACAATGAAAGGCTTCACAGTAAAAGGATTCCAAGACCTGAATGACCAAAATAGATATAGCTGTTTTTACATGAGTGCCCGATTTCACACAAGTAACAATAAAAAAATACACGCTTACCTTGAGGGACGGTTAAGTTTTCTGGTTATTTTTGTGTAACTAATTAGAATTAAAGACTAAGTCGTAAACGTTTTGATAGATATCACCTCAGGTATAGTCACAGACCCAGACCTGGGAAGAAGCACTTGTCAATGAACAACTAACACTAATCTCCTATCAACAACGACTGAAAAAAATTGTTAGTCGTTCGGAATTTAACAACTTTTTAATCAGTTTGCACGTAGGAAATAGCAACAGGGGATTTCGAGGAGATTAATGGTGATAATTAGTTTATTAAAGGCAGTCAGGTGGTTTAAGTCTTCCCCGAAATTAGACAACGTACCATCTGCAGTATTCCCAGACTACTTTCAGTTACGAAGTCATGTTTCCATTGGAAAGAAACCTTGTTTTATGCAAGGGCTGTATTGAGGTACTGGATACACGAGATTGAGCCAATAAGTTTGAGTGGTAATCGTCACTTTGAGTAAAAAATAGGTTATCAGCGTCTTATGCTGTGTTCGCTTTTAAATTAGACAATGAGTTAAAGTGAGCTTTATGATGTTTTTGGATTGGTTCATTACTAATTCCAATCTTTATGTCTCGAATTTCCGTTTAAATCTGTGCATTATTAATAATTGTAGACTTAAAATCGTTTTAAACCTAACCTTTCAGACATCGTCAGTTTCAGCTGTGCCCAGCTTTACAAAAACCCCTCCTCTAAGAATAAGACCGCTAACTATTCTTTCACTCTTTAGCTACCTTCTTGTCTATTTTTGGGTTAAAAGGGTTGCCGATTGTGTATTTGAAATTACTGTAAGCCTCATCGTTAGATAGCCTTGCCAAAAATCAGGTATAATCTAAAGGCTCGTTTACACAGAGCGATTTTATCGCGCGACAAGAGCTGCGATCGAACGGCGATTTTACGGCGACAGCAAATCGCGCGTGTGAACAGCCGGCGATTTCAGTGCGATTTGTAATGCGACAGATCGCAGCCTTGTCGCCGCAAATTCGAACATGCTCGAAATTTAGCTAGTGCAACTTTGCTGCGATTTTATCGCAGCTCTTGTCGCGCGATAAAATCGCTCTTTGTAAACGAGCCTTAAGAGATACTTTATCAACGTAAAAGATAAAACTTTCGTATGAAGGAAATCATGCAACTTAACAAGAACGTTTAATCGTTTTGGTGTTAGAAATGATAACGGGGCAGATTTCGAGAGAGTTAACTGCGAGAATAAGTACACTTGAGGCAGTTGTCAATATGACTCAGGAATTCGGAATTCCACAACGGTTCATCTGCAATTAAATTCAGAAGTTCTGAAATACTCACGAAATCGACCCTGTATAATATAATTTGTACCCATTTTAAAACAACCTCGGGGCAGGAAAAAATTGCCTGCATCAAAAAATCACTCCTCCGTTGCATTCAGTGACGCCTACAGTCGATATACTTATTGGTGGTCTTTTTTGCCACCTTCCCTCGGGGATCGTAGCAGAAGTTGTCGGGGGAGGAGAAGGGGAGTAAAAAACCGAGAGGGGGCTGGAGAGTGGAGAAAGGGCGGCAATGCAAAGACATGGTTTTTGACCGCTGACGCTCTCATCTCCGGAGCTCCCTTTCGGCTTTTCGCTCCTCTTCCCCTTCAGACGACAACGCCTGCCACGCCGGCTAATTAGAGGGTACTGATTTTTAGCCATATATCAGTCGCTCATTCTCTGTACATATGAAGAAGAGTTACTTGTCGTAAAGGAGATAGTAAACACAATGACAGTCACCAGGCTTCATACCACGGAGCTTGAAGTCCAATACGCTAACCGCTAACCGCTAACCACACACAACAGAAAACCATTGCATTCAGTTTATTCATCACCCAAGGCAAAATAAGAGACAAAAATATACTGCAATATATTCGGAAAAAAAAAAGTTGGTAAAAACCACATATAATATCTACATAAAAAGATACCTCCGTGATAACGCCTTTTTGGCATGATCAGCAGAGTTGATGCTAACAATTTCACCTGGGAACGCGTTTCAGTCCTTTAAAGTACAGTTGTACAGAAATAACCTTTCCGGTTTTGTGTCTTGGTACTAGGCAGCAATTTAATAAACTTTCTCTGGCATAATGTTAAAAATCACGACCACTATGAGCAATTCTGTCTGGGGATGTTGCGGCAAAACCCTGGCCAGTAAACTTCAAAAACTTCAAAATCGCGCTGCGCGTATACTCACTTAGTACTCGAACTATGATGCCAACGCTGATAACTTTATCCAAAAACTTGGATGGATAAAACTTGATTCTCAACGAGCAATGCATAAGGCTGTGATGGTTTTTAAGTCGCTTAATGGTCTTACTCCCCATTACCTTAGTTCTTAATTTGTTGACCGTAGTAGCGTCTCCAATTACACCTGAAGGGACACAGAGGGCAAACTAGCTATCCCACAGCCACACACAAACCAGGCTATATGAAAAATTGCTTCAGCTATTCTGGAGCAGTTCTTTGGAATAATTTACCAATCGAGTTGCTGCAGACTGATTCCCTGAGAACGTTCCGGGCTGGCTGCGAGCGTTTCTTTTCATCAAGTTAAATCTACAATTTTTAAACACGGCACTCATGTAAGGCAGGTTTTATTTTGTCATTTAATATTATAGTTATATTTATTGATTATTTAGAGCAATTTTAGAATAATGTAGTTCTAGTCGTTGTATAATTTGTAATAATTCTGATGAGTTTACCGTGCTTAAATAAAGTTATCCTATCCTATACTATCTGGATCACCGATGAGGCTAGTAACATTTCCCGGCTTCAGCGGATAACAGTTTTTAACAAAGAATACAGCTCTCCTCTGAACTCCTTCCACCTGCTTGACATGCTAAATTAGGTGCGGATCCCAAACTAAGCTAATGTAGCACAATTAACGTGGGCTCGCATAAGTACCTCATAAACGGGGAACACGGATGGCGCAGCGTTGAAACACGCCCCCCTCCCCCCCCCCACCCCCACCAATGTGGCCCAGATTCAGTTCCCAGACTAGTAATTGGTGTCATATGGGGATCAAGTTTGTTGGTTCTCTACTCTGCTCCAAAAGGTTTTTCTCGGGGTACTCCGGTTTTCCCCTCTGCTCAGAAACCCCGATGTCTGATTTGATTTGACTTGTATTAGCGCACCGCATGGCTCAGTCGGTTGAACATCGGGCCGTTGCGCGGGATTTCGCGGGTTCGAACTCCGGCCGGATCAACACTCAGGATCTTAAAATAACTGAGGGGAAAGTGCTGCCTTTGCAATCTCATCTGCAAATGGTTAGACTTCCAAGTCTTCCGGCCCGGATAAGGACTAATATATAGATTTAGCCAAGCCGAAAAACGGAGCGCCCTGGTTATTTATTCTTACTGCCTGTAGGGTTAGTGAAAATCAAAGGTTTCGAATTGTCCGCGTTGTGATGTTTTCGGTTGCTGCTTTAATGATTAAATCATTGTCTTTGCTTTCTTCTATAGAAAAATTCATTGCCTAACTAGTGAATTCCACGGTACATTTTACGCTAAAAACTGATATCGCACGAATCACGAAGAGATCAGTACGATATCGGTTTTTGAGTGAAATTTACTTTGGAATACACCAGTGAATTTTTCTTGAACCGCATAAGTTTTAAAAGAAAAAAGGCATACCCTCAGCGAGCGAATGAAAAAGGAAAAAAAGCCATTTCAGAATCACGCCTGTTGAATTCGGTCAAAATCCCATACATTCACAGTAATTTAAGCCGCGTTTGCCCCCCAACCAAGATGGTGTCAGAAACCGTGAAAAAGGTCTATTAACTATTCAGAGTAGATGATGGTAGAGCGAGGGTAACTTTGGGCAGATGAGGGTAAAGGGGATGAACGTATGGTGTAAAGGGACACTTTGTACGGTATACTTAAAACTTAAAAGTTGTTATGCATGGGACATCTTATGGGTCTAACATGAAATCTTTACCTGGTCTTTGCTTAGAAAGTTATACTTGAAGTACCTACTAACCCTTAATGTTACCGCTGACCAATTCAAAATCAGCGCAATATGGCTGGCGCTCAGTTCGAGTACGATGAAAAAGGGACAACTTTCTACTATTTCCTCTTATCGTTCTTCGGAATAGTGCTTGTTCCCTTAACCTACTATGTCTGGAAGGTAACGAAATTGCCTGGTAAGTGAAAAAAACGTTTTTCGCATTGTACCAAAATAATGTTTTTTGACTTACAAATTTTCAGCTGTTTTTTCTTCAAACATCTCACGACACTTTCGTATCTTTGTTTGGTATATTTGAAATGTAGATGAACAAAAAAGACCAGTAAAGATATGTAGATGTCCTCCTTGTGAAGAGAAGCGAGAAATATTGCGAAACAAAGAACCAAAGTCGAAGAGTATACGATATGTAAGGTAAACTATTATCAGCTGATTGTAAAATGGCCTCAACTCCAAAGAATGACGTGTCTCAATATTATAAAACCCTGAATGAAACTGTTTCTTTCTCTTGAACATAAAGGTTTGAGATACGTTATTTCTTTACGGTTAAAATAATAAAATAATAATATTTCTTTTTACTGTTTTTATTTTTGTCTTTTTTTGAAAATAATAATAATTTACAATGGTAATAAGACTGAGTGGAGTCCAATTCGGTCTGTAATCATACGAGTGATTAACAAAATCGGACAACGGCGTAGCTGGAGTCTGATTTGTTTAATCACAGGTATGATTACAGACCGAGTTGGACGACATGAAGTCCTGTTACCAATTAATCATAATCATTGCAATTTCCAAGAAACAAATGCACTCCTTTTTCTCTGTCTAATGTTACAAATTCGTTCATTTTGGAAAATCCCTAGTTTGGTAGGGTAAGTGGTTGTTAAAGGGGCTAGGTCACACTATTTTAGGCATTTTCAGCACTGATTGAATGGTCATAGAATTAACTAAAATATCAAAATAACTGTTCAAAACTATAGAAGAACTCTAACAAAGCACAGGGAAGCCAAGAAGGGACGTGGATGGACAAAACTGGAGAGGATTGAAATGGATTGAATTTGGGTAAATTTGAAAAACGTCAGCCCACCTTTTTTCAAATTTATATCAGTCTATATCAAAATGTCATTTACAAAGCTTGAAAATCATTCTCAGTTGTTATGTGGCCGTGATTTTGCAAACGAAAGACTCTTGCTCGGCCAATTTGACGTTTAGAGCTCATAATTAACAAAATTAAACAAAGTTACCTAAAATAGCGTGACCTAGCCCCTTTAAGGTCATTGTGATAAATGATTGGCTGATGTAACTGTACAGACGTCCGATTATAGCCAACTGTCCGATTACAACCCTACACAATTATTAGTGAAAAATAAAGCAGTTGATGCACCAATCAAATGTGAGAAAATTGTAATGGTTGTGATTAATAGTATTAATTGAACGCCAATCACGAGAATAAACTACATGTAACACTAACATATAATGTGGTTATAAGTGCAAACTTGTTTTGGTCTGTTTTGTTCAGTCTTTCAGTTTTAGCTATCCTATGGGTTTTATTTTTTGTTGGAGCATATAAAATATCTCAGTTTGAAAAGGATTTTACCGAATATGATCCTTATGCAGTGCTGGAATTGGATCGGGTAAGTTGTGTGACCCGTGGTAAAATACCATGTTGAGGAGGGAAGTTTCTTAAGTAATCATTGGCTGTCTTGAAGCTTCATCAGTGAAACTTTTTTTTTCTTTCCATATTGGCAGTCACTTGAAAAACCAAATATCTAGTTGTTATCATTATTCATTACACAATGCCTGGTCATTGTTCCCTCAAGTATGGTCCTGTCAGAGAAACAGTTGTTAGAATGCCAGTGACATACATGTAAAGTTTTTAACAACCTAAACAGAAGTCTTGTCAATTTGTAAGTGTCCTTTTGTTTGCTTTGTTGTGAGAACCAGTAATAACGTAGCCGAATACAGATGTACCTAATGTACGTAGAAAAGGCCACCATGGTCTTGTTTCTACATGCGTAATTATGATTTGTTTGTAAATTAAGTAAAGTCACAATTGACTAAATAAAATGAATGTGCTGGTCACATTGTCAGCGGTAATGTGTTATTATTATGAATTACTGTCCATGTAGGGCTCAAGTACGGCTGATATCAGACGGCAATATCGTCGACTAAGTATGAAGTACCATCCCGATAAGGAAACAGGTGATCCACAGAAGTTCATGAGAATAGCCAAAGCTTATGAAGCGTAAGTTAACGTCTTTGATAATATGTTGTTTGACATTGATTTACTCAGTGAAAAATATAATCATGTTTAGTATAGATCGATGTCACTCTCTTGTAACACAGCACTCCAATCTTATCAGTCTGCTATACTGGTAAATGATCATTGCACCAATGGTGTCTTCACAAAACTCTGTTAACCCACTCACTCCTTAGGGGCCTCAGGATGTCCCCAGTTGACGAGTAAAATCTGTTTAGTCTCGCTCCCAGGGGTGCATGGGTCATATCATCATCATCATATATCATATATCTTTATTTACCCTCGGATTTTTAGAGTAGCTTGGTGTAGCTAATTTCTCCGAGCATTTACCCTCCCAACCATGATACGTCACAGAAGACAGACCACAACACCGGGAACTACATGCCCTACTCTTTGCGACAAGTGTGCGGGTTCTTTTACGTCCCACAGGATTAAGTTGCAAGAAAAGGAATGAAAAATTGAGATTAATTATAATGATATTATCATTATTATTATAATTATTACATGGATCTACATGTATAGCAGACTAATGAGACTTGTCTTAAAGAAGTGCACATAGTTTTGTTTACATGCATGTGTTTAATAGTCATTGACAACATTTAATTTTCCTGCTTACATGATTGTATTTTAAACTTGATAGATTCCTTTTCTTATGTCAATAATGGAAAATATATTAATGGCCTATACTTGAATCTGGAACCTCTTTTAGGCTGACAAATGAAGAGTCAAGAAAAAATTGGGAAGAACATGGAAACCCAGATGGACCAGGAGGTACAAGTTTAACTTAACAAATTTATTGATTTTGAAAACCCCTAATTACAAAAATATTAATCATGTTCACAACTCAAGTTCTTTTATCATAGTCACTGTAGGGTTAGCAGATAAAGTTCGTTACTTTAATAAATTCATAATATGTTAACCCATTCACAACTCAGATGCTCTAGGACACCGCTAATGAGTAAAATCGTCTGGCATTAGACAGAGTAAAATCTATTAAGTGTCACTTTCAGGGGTCATTGGGTTATATTCGTAATATTATGGTGCAATCAAGCAGACTGAAACAACTTCAAAATACATGTCTTCTTGGGTGTTGATTAGTTAAAGCTTGTTGCTTCTCTTCATTGAAAAAGTTAACACCATGTTGGAAAGAAGTATCAACCATATGCAGCTTAGGTTATACATGTGATGTACATGTATGTAATCCCTGTAAGTCCTAATAACTATGGTAGCAGTAGTACAGGTGTATTCTGCATTCAAAATAAACAATTACCAATGAAACACTAATATTATTATAATTATTAATTTTACAAAGTAATTTTCTTTCATTTCTTTCAGCAACCAGCTTTGGAATTGCTCTTCCTTCATGGCTTGTAAGCAAGGAAAACTCCATGTGGGTGAGTTGCAGGACAGTTTTAATTAAAGTTTTTGTGTGTATTGCATGATTCCCATAATTATTGTCATTAGGAGTGTAAGAGTTATAGAGTGTACACTGCAAGGATGTACATGCAGTATCAATATGATTGTATATGTAGGTCTGCATAGATTATTTGTGCATGCTGTACAGACCTACAATCACATTGCTACTACATACTAATTAATACATGTATGTCCACAAACACAGCAGCTTGAACTTGCATATTTCTTTACAAAAATTAATGTAGACTGGCTGGGCAACCAAAAGTACAAAGCGCAAAGTTACCAAGGATTTGGTTGCTAATGTCAAATCCTTTGAAGCCCATAACACAATATTTTGTGTTCTTGTTTTCTCCCAAAGTTCTGCTGATGGCACTTCTTTTGCACTTGTACATGTAGATGTATGTTTTTTTAACCCCACTGTAAGTGGAAACTTGCGGCATGTACCGAGCAAGAAGTCGTTTTCTGTGTTTTTCACAAGCACAAAGCATTCCTCTCTGCTGGGAGGAAATATAGCATGTTGGTGTTTTGAATGGAATGATTGTTTGGACACATTCACCAATGAAAATAATTTCTGCAAATGAGATAATTACATAAACATTAATTTCACAAGTTTTACAAGGAAGGATATTCAAATGTATACCTTGTTAATATGGGTTTTTTTTTTTTTTTGCATAATTAAAGCCTTAATAGTTTTCACTTGGCCTGGGACAGGAAGTACAAGGGATTTTGCAGTTTCACCCTTGGCTAATGTGTGGAACAGATGGCTTTACTTCTTACATGTATGACTCTCGCTGATACGGTCCCATTGTTGCAGATTCTGGTATTCAGCTCATTGAGAGGATAATATTAATCTACATGTATCCAGCATTATTAACAGCATCTGGAGGGATGTCCCCAAGGAAAATACCAAAAATAACCATATTTTTATTTTTTGCATACTGTAGGTTCTAGGAGCATATGGACTTGCTTTTATGGTGATTCTGCCCATTGCAGTGGTGAGTTTTAGTTTTGGCATTGAAATTTTTATCTTTTTTTTATCAGCAAGAAAAAATTAATAATTACAAATGTAATCATTTTTTAAAGTGCCTCTGATGTAAAAACTATCTTTTGCCTATTTTAAAGATCTTGGAATACCTCTTTTTGTTCCAGAGATATTCAAGTTTTTGTTAAAAAATTGATGACGTCATAGCAAATGACTGTTACGAATCACAAAATTGAGAATATCTCCGAAAAACATTGTGGTAATGATATTCAAACTTGGCACCAGTAATGTACATCAGATGAGGCACAAAGTAAAACCCATTATAAAGACGTTGCCATGCAACACTCTCGTTCCCAACCCCTCTCTGCAGTGAACCAAATATCTTGGATTTTGAACAGATAAGTACATGTACAGGCAAATGGTCAGACTTGAAACGCATGTGCTGCCCATAATGCTTTACATCTCTGTATAAGCTTACCAAGAGTAAACAATTGTCTTATTGCGACAATAAATGACAAAATCAATCCTACATTAAATAGACCCAGCAGCAAAAAATGGTTGCCATGGGAATAGCACAGAGGGTATTATTTTGTGCCTTACTAGATGAAGATTACTGCTGCCAAGTGTGAACGACACCTATCCAATATTTTCGGAAAATATTCTCAATTTTGTCATTCATTTCAGTCATTTGCAATGTTTTTGACATCATCAATTTTTTAACAAAGACATGAATATCTCTGGAACAAAAGTAGGTATTCCAAAATAGAAAACACCATTCTTCATCATTTTGAAAGGTCTTCAAAATAAGCAAAAGATATTTTTTACTTCATAGACACTTTAAGGCTTGTTTATGTAGCTTCTGGTAAGCTTCAGAAGATGGTGCATTGTTCAAGGTTTTTTTGGTTTTTCAGGGGACATGGTGGTACAAGTCCATTCAGTACAGCTGTGAACAGATTCTGTTGGACACAACTCAGCTGTACTACTATTTTTTTCACAAGACTCCTAACATGCAGATTAAACGTATGTGCATGCCTTTACTGTAGGGAACATTGCACTGTAAGGATACTGCAGATGTAAAACACAGTCTTGGATTAACTACCAGTAAATAAACTAAAGAGCTCTGACAGAACACTCTTTTTCATCATTCAGCAACATCATGGCTAAGCTACACCAATATTATTGTTGTTAAGTGAATTACAGTAACCCATGTTGTGTGCTTAAAATTTTGCCAATAGCATTAAAAGAAGCCAGAAAAAAATTCCATGTGAGTTCTTTTGACTTCTTGCCTCCCAGTTATGTTGTTTTCAATTTATTGTAAATATTGTAAATAAAACTTGTCATTCCACAAATTAAAATTTATTGCCTGTAGTTTGGCCACCATTTCTACAAATTAATGACAAATCTTGCACCGTCACAGACCCTTTCCATTGCTTGCAGGTGTTTTAATGATTCTGGCCGGGTCACTGGAATTTGAAAAAGGTCACAATAATGAAATCCAAGAAAGACCTAGTGACAATGTAGAGTTACCAGAGGTATGGCCCACATTTTCATCATTGTTTTCACAGTATGATTACACATTCAAATCTTGTATTACTGTAGGTGCTCAGTTAGTCTATACTTTGGTTTATTAATTACAAGACATGCCTATTGAAAGCCATTTCCGAAGTTCACATACTTGTACCAACTGTACACATAGCTCACAGTGAAACCTTGATTGTTTGGACTTATGGGAACCAAGTAACCAACATAAAGGAAATAATTATGAATATTACTAATTTCAAAGTCAAACACTCTCATGATGATAACATGTTCAGTAATTAGTCAGCATAAATTTTGAGCAGGCAACAAACCAATTCTGAGCCATTCTGAATTTTGCTCAAGACACAATCATCATCTTCAACAGCAAGGTTCCCAAGAAAATGCAGAAGTTCAGTTTTAGCAGGGAAGAAAATCATTCTCAAAGATCCTCATCTTTTATATGTCATGGACAGAAAAAGTCTGAATAATAATAGTAATTTTTATTGTAAAGTAACGATAATCAAGGTTTCACTGTATTGGGTCCCTCCCCTACATTGAAGTAGCTTCCTATCAAAGGTCTGTGGAATAACAGTTAACTGGTTTGGGTTCAATAATGTTGGTACATTTATGTCTTTTGGTTTGTAGCCAAGTTATAATTATTGAATCATGATTTCCAGTCCCATTTAGTCTATTTTAATTAGTGTTAGTAGTGCTTAAGCAGAGATTAATGGCTTTTAAGCCTGCTGTTTTCTGCAGCCATAGGCACCAGTATCCAGTTTCTGTATACAGTAGTTTCTTTGTACAGTACACTACCAAATGGGTATGATTTATTTTGATTGGTTTCTGCATAGCTGATGCGTGACTTGCCCAACCTTGGGGACAAGAACAAAGAACCACCACTGTGCTATCCTTACAGCATCAAGGCCAGAGCCCTGATTCACGCTCACCTGTCACGTCTTGACCTTCCAAGGCAAACACTTCAATCAGGTGACAACCAAAGGGATAATATTATTGTTCTTTATTATAGATTCTGATGAAATATTAGGATTTTCCTTTTTCTAACACTGCACTCATATGTGAGGATATAGGTTTTGTCATGGTAACTAACACGTCGATTAGCCAATAAAGTGCGAGCTTCCCCTTCCTTGTACGATACATGTCTAATACATTAATATTTTACTGACTCAATTTGACATTATTGTGATTAATTTTGTTTTTCATAACTTCCATATCTGGTTTCGAGTTACGGTACACAACATGTGTGTTTTAGAGGTTGTTGACCACTTTTTCGCTATTTTGAAAAATAATCAAAGAAGTTGTTTTTAATCTGGACATTTCATCAGTACAATGTACATCTATATAGAACAGCGCATTGCATTGCCACTTGAGGATACAAATTTTATCTTCTCGCTCTGACATGGTAGATCTCGTACTCATTTGCTGCGCTCACTCATGAGAGATATTAGGGAGTTTAAGAAACGACGACGGCTACGGCAACGACAACGCCAAAAAGCAGTAATATTATTGGTTAAAAGAACCCAAAACATCGTGCTGCACGTGCGGCACGCATTTTTGAACATTTGTCTCCCGTACTCGTCAAGACTACTACGTAAAATCACCAAATTTAAGGTTTTGACGACAACGTGGACAAATTACGGTGATTCTTTCAGTCTCACTC
>OX421446.1:4607630-4610130 GCA_949126865.1 Montipora capitata
CTTGACTCCGGATCGAATGGTCCAGGTTCAGGTCCTGGCCGGGGACATTGTGTTGTGTTCTTGGGCAAGACACGGTGCCTCTCTATGCTGAGGGTAACCCTACAATGGACTAGCATCCCATCAAGGGGGGAGTAGAAATACTCCTAGTCGCTTCATGCTACAGAAACCAGAGATAGGCGCTGGCCTGATGGGCCTTCTAGGCTCGTAGCAGACTTTGCCTTACCAACTCAGTTGGCATTGCACTTGCATCGCAGAGGTTATGGCGTTGAAATCCCATTGAAGCTGCCTGAATTTTTAAGTGTTTACATGACTTGTATGAGAGACAATTGTGTGAATTGTCCAGATGAGAGGGGGGATCACTTCTCCCTTTCATCTGTAACCCGCACTTCAAATTATGTTATTTCATACATTGCACATGACTCTTCAGCACAGCCTGGCACCAAAAAGCTATGATTCATTTCCAGAAAATAAATTTATAACAACCCATTCTCATTGATCCCCAGAGTCCACTTTTCTCTTGGTCAGCACGACCATGAACACAGACTCTGGCCACAGCCAAAGCAGGAAGTCCAGGAATCATGGAATTCCGGTTCTTCTGTGCATTCTCAGAAACTCAAAGTCACAGAAATATCCTATTACTGTGACTATGCGTATTTGTGCCTGTGGGCAGAGTCTGTGTTTAATTGGTGCTGACCAAGAGAAAAGAGGGCTCTGGGGACGAGAATGATAATAACCTTAAGAAAGAAGTAAAATCGTTCTCTGGTAAAAAGTTTTGAAAAAAATATGAGCTTTCGACAGACTGAACTGCTGCCTTCAACGGATAAAAATGAAGGCAGCAGTTCAGTCTGTCGAAAGCTCATTTTTTTTTCAAAAGCAGACTTTGCCTTACCAACTCAGTTTTTTTCAATGAAGGCAGCAGTTCAGTCTGTCGAAAGCTCATATTTTTTTCAAAACTTTTTACCAGAGAACGATTTTACTTCTTTCTTAGCATGAACGGATCTTCAATATTAGATAATAACCTTGTTTCAAAACGAGTGGCTACATGTACCCATGTCACAATCTCATTTTCCTGATTTGATTCCAGGTGATTTATAATTGATATTCATATTACAGTTTTGTATACCCTTTTGCAAGGAATGGTCATGTTATCTTTAATAACATGAAAATGAAAATGAAAATGATATTAAAGAATCTAATTCTCTCCACTTATTCAAAACGAAATTGAAAAAAAAATTATATATGAATTATTAGTTATAAATCTTGTAGTAGATAGTTATATTTCTTCTCATGTCTGATATTATTTTCATTCTTGTTGTTACTTGTATCATACTTTTTATTCTGTCAACTCAGTCTATGTAATTAGTTAATTTATACTTACCTTCATTGTATTTTACTTTTGATCCTGGCCTTACCGTTAATGTTAACTTTATTTTTACTCTGAGGGAGCCCAATGTCTATAAGCCTCATGGTTTCTTTTTGGGCTTCCTCGCCACCTTCATTTGCTTTTGTGTAACTGTTTTGTTTTATCGTTATTTGTATTTCGTGGTAAATCAAATAAAAAAGCTACCTAAGCTACCTAATAGTGCCATTAGAGTAGGCTGAGTGGTTCTACTGTATCTACAAAGATATTGGTGCAAGTAATTAGTACATGTTTTGATTTTCCTTTTCAGACCTTGGCCTGATTTTAAAGAAGAGTCCATTTCTGATTCAGGAGATGATAAATTGCGTGGCACAGCTCGTTGCCATGGCTAAAGCCGGACGAAGTATGTATGACTTTTTTTTCCATTCAATCCCTTTCCTTAAGTTTTCTTTGTACTGAGTTATGCAGCTGGCACCTGTTTTCAGGATCTTCTCTTGATGCTTTGATATCCAGTTCATGGTACTGAACCAAAGAAAGACTGGAAGATTACGGCTTTTAATTTGGAGAAAAATAACAGAAGATAATTTATACACATGAAAAAACAAAATTAATGGAATAAAATTCTATGAACCAGTGCTCAGAGACAATATTAAATGTACAAACATCTTTTCTAGTACCTGAAGGAAGAGCCCGGATTACCATTGTTCCTCAACAGCTTCTTCGATACCAAAATGTAATAGGTTCAATAACCACCTTGCTTCTGTTTATCTTTGTTTGATTTGGGCGTAATGAAAAGTAAAAATATTATTATTATAGTTATTATTATTCATTCTCACACCCCTCCCATTGTCTACTTTATGCCACATGGTGTAAAATCACAGAATGGACAAGGATTTGCATCATTATTTATTTTGTTCTTGAATAATCATTATTTCCACTGAAAACAAACAAAGCCAGCGAAATGAAGCTGACATAACATAAGAGGTTGAACTTTTTATCTTTATTATTTTACATGGAAGAAAAACAAACTCGCTTTGTAGAGTCTAGTGATAGTGACATTAAAAAGCTTCTGCGGTTTATGCAAGATATGAAAATGAATGGGACGATAATGTTCTCGGCCCAGAGATTGCCCTCAATATT
>OX421446.1:4617630-4620130 GCA_949126865.1 Montipora capitata
CGCATTACCACCGTTAAAAGTTCAATGACTGAAGGAAACAACGTGTCGGCCATTTACTTGTAGGTAGAATGGGGAGTCGCTTTCACAGGGTCCGAAATTGCGCCTTGCTGGTCGCCAATGCGACTAAAAATTTAGTACTGGCGACCACAATTTCACAACTGGTCGCCAGTGGGCGACCTACTATTAAGTTCAGAGCCGTTTGCCAACAGGTATCTTACTTTTAATCCTGCCGATGTTTTTGAAATAAAACATGAAAGGAGTTTTCCCGTTAACTACCTCCATAACGTTGCAAGCCGCTACGTTTTTTTTTTTTTTGTTTTTTTTTTTTTTTTTGCAGTTTCTCATAAAATTCACATTGCGGGCGAAAAAACAACGACTCAGTAAATAGCTTCAAGGGACTGGTGCGAGGAATGTAGCACGGCAACAACATGGTGGCTTGTGTGTGACAGAACGTGACTGGTGTTTCCGTGGCTGAAATTTTCAACAAACTTGGGGCAGATAGATTTCTCTATTACATACGAGGTCGGAGACATTTTCTCTCCAAAATGTCCGCCTTCGAAACCGGAAAATAATGCTTGACACATACACTAGACTGTGCGGTCGTTGCTTTCTGGTATCCATAAAAAAAGTTCAAAACGTGCATTTTCAGGCGAAAATTTTTGGCGACCACAATTTGCCATCTGGCGACTGAAAATTTTTATCTAGTCACCATTTGGCACCTGTATAAAAATGTTAATTTCGCACCCTGTGATTCAAGATCCAGTCGGTGCCACCTTCTGCAGGCCAAACTGCTGGGCCACGCTTCTTTCTTAGTCAACATTTATTTCATCATCACGCGCCGGTCCCATTCTTTATCCCGTTCACCAGACTTACGGAAGGATTTCGCTGTAATAACGAATGATGATAATATTGAGCTTTATTGAAGTGTCAAGTCTTCTATCGCTGGAGCACTACTTGTGGACACTGTACAGAGCCTGTACAGGTCTGTACATGGCGGAAGGAAAATCAGTTAAACTCAACTCAGATCGAACATTGATTTTAAGGAGAGGGGCAAAACTGGGGTACCCGGAGAAAAACCTCTCGGAACAGAGTGGAGAACCAACAAACTCAATCTACATGCGACGCCGAGTTTGGCTGAGAGGCGACTTATCACACATCTGCGCCATCTCTGGTTCCTGTAATCATCTGAAGCACATGAAGCTAATAATAATAATAATAATAATAATAATAATAATAATAATAATAATAATAATAATAGTCGTACCAATTGTATTGGGGGCTTTAGGAACAGTGCCATTGCGACTGAAGGGCAACTTAAAGGGCATAGGAGTAGACACATCAATTACCTTAATCCAGAAGTCTGCATTGCTGGGATCAGCAAGGATACGAAGAAAAGTATTGGAAATGTAAAGGACAGGGAAAAGAAACATTTTGGTGTTCATTGGCAACTTGTTGTTGCCCGACACCACAATCTTACCAGCTGTTAAGAACTTAAGCTGAGCAGTATGACAATGAAATAATAATAATATGTTTATTCACTCTTTTACAAGAGGGGTCAGTAACTAGAAAATGCATAATAGCACGAGATTGCAAAACTTAATTGGACAAAAATAAGGGTTACCCGTACTTGAAAGTAATAAACCTCTCATTGCGCAAAAGTCTGTTGTTGTTGACGCACATCCTAGCTGTACCTGAGCAGAGACCGTATCCATGGCTAACAAAGCGTTCGCAAGCTTGACCTCGGCGCTCTAACAGTGTCTGTAGGCTAGAACGAACAAGCGCTTGATCATAGGTAACTTAGGTTTGGCAGAATAATAATGCGCATAGCTTCCCTTTGCATGGAAGCTACAGTAAGATCACGCATCGATTTGTGACCTTTTTTTTTACTTTCCAGGGCTCCCCGCAATCCGGAGGGCAAAGAGTTTGGCAGAAAAACAAGAAGAAAGGTAGGAGGGCCAAGCCACAAAAACAGCAGCCAAAGAGAAAACAAGTAAAACAACAACCGAAAAAGAATAACTCTTTGGAGGAAAAAGAGGTGAGTTTGTTTGAAAGCCGAAAGAAATGAAGCTGCTGTTCATCGTACAAAACCGAAACTAGATGTCGTTTGGCGGTCAGTAAAACATGTCTGTTTAAGAGCCTATAGTTTAAGAGTAAAATCCCAAATATTTAGTTTTTGTACACTCCTCTGCGGTAGGACTTGTTTGCGTCGAAAGACCTACTACATATTCGTGTGTTATCTACAATCCTAGACAAAAAGGTTAGGTGAGATTTGACCCATTTTTCGAACTTTTCAACCATAGCTTTAACAAGAAAGCCACCAATGCTGCCTTCCATCCGCCCCACTTCACCCAATACAGTGTTGTGAAGAAAGATAAGCAAATAACGCGGCGATGTCTTAACGTTGTTTTGTGGGGAGGGAGAACTCTAATCAAAGTATTCCTTCATGGCAAAAATGTTATTTGAGATGTGGACGTAGCATTCATTTATGTCAACATTTTTC
>OX421446.1:4625130-4630130 GCA_949126865.1 Montipora capitata
AAGTTCAAAGGGAAATCGTACTTCTCTCCCCGCCAAATTTAACACTAAATCTTACGTTTCAATATTAGCCTATTCAGACAGTATTTTCTGAAACACGAAACACGAGCTTGACGCAAGTGAGAAATTAACATTTCATTTCTTGATGTACGAATAACAATAATATGCTTGACATCACTAAAAGCTAATTACAAACTATGCTCCTTACAATAAAGTCCCGTCCACTCGGAACAATTTTATGTGGCAAATGCATTTGATCGTGTAGATAGCACAACAAATAACAATTGTTGTCAATTCGCAGTTGAACGAGTCAGCAATGCCTTTGGACAGCAGAGATAGAGCAGAAGCAAGGCGAGGTTGCTTGGTCTCTCTCCAGTGGCGCTCGACAAGAGGCAGGAATAGCTGTTATCGGAGTTATCAGCGGTTTTGCCACATAAACGAGGCTAAGGGGTCATTTTGTATCGAATTGACCCTTAAGCCTCTTTTGCATGTAGTTTTAATTAAACATAAGAAAATGTGCCTGCAGGCTCAACTCTAATAAGATCTATTTGCCACATTTACGTGAAGAGCCGTCTACACTAGCAATTTTTCGTATTTGACAACTTTTATTCGTCACATAAAAGATAACTCGCCAGCTTTTCAGTAAATACATTTGTAGGAAATGAAAATTATCACTCCAAAATTATCACATAAAAGTTGCTCGTGTGGACGGGGCTTAATCCTCCGAGAAGCGTAAAAAAGAAACATGGCTTGTTCCGGCAGCAGAATACCACAGCTGGCCGCTCTGCGAAGAAAGCAACATTTCGTTGCTCCTTCTCTTTATGATGCCCGATTCGGGAAGAATCCAAACGTTGGACTGTTGTTCAAATAAACCAACACTGGTGTCCTATTCACAAGCCCCCTCACTTAATTAAATCTCTGACTTGCAAACATAAGACCGAAAATCTCTAGAATGATCTCGTTAAGTCATCTCCGAGGTCATGTTTAGTTTTGTTAATTAAGATAAGGGTTCAAAGGGGGGTTCTATTGTCGGCTATGACTTGTTTCCATATCTCAGAATACCCTTGGACGATGAGCGCCTGGGTTATGGTTAGGGATCTGTTTTAGTTCCCAGGCGCCCATCGTCCAAGGGCATTCTGAGAACATCTATTGTCTTTGGTACCAATATGGCGACAAGAATGGAAATGGAACGTGCAAGCCAAGTATAGCTATTGAAATTGTTTAATTTGCGTTGTTAGTCATTTCAATAAAAATGTAAAGGCACTGGGTACATAAGGTGCCAGGCCAGATCTAATTTTATCATGCTGAATTAAACAAATTAAAAGAGAAGAAAAGAATGAGTATGGAGTGATTAATCTAAAAGAGTTAAAATGAATGAGTTAAAATGAATGTGTTTGCAGAAGGTTTTGCAAAAACAAGAGGCTGCATTTCCCAACATGGCAGCAAGAACGCGTCCCTCCAAACAATCACAGAAACGCTGGCGCAGTTACTTTATACCCCGTCACTCTTCCAAACCGGGATACAACCAAACAATCGCGATCTAGTGAAATAAGAGGCCAAAAAAAAACTGCGAGGTTCGTGGATGCTTCAACATTTTAAAATAGTGAACAACCTCGTTTCAACCAGCCCTGAAGGGCGCCAATATCTAAAAATCACTAGTGGAAAGTGAGAATAGAGACTCTGGGAAATCGCCACACTTCGATTCCAGTGCTTTCGTGGGATGAGAAAGGTACTGAAACTTCGGTTGTTCTTCAATTTTTCTTGACGAAAGAGTCCTCATGACTGCTTGCTAATGAGGTTTTCTCCGGAGATTTTCAATTATAAAAGAGAGTTGTTTTTTTTTTTTTTGAGAGAGATGGACTTTTAATGTATCGCGATTGATACATAGGTTGCTAATGAAAACATGGTTGACGCAAAAATAACAAGGTTGGTTGCATTGCGAAAAATAAATTTTTAAACTGTTGTGTTCTAGAGGGATCCACCATTCTTAAGCGCCAGCTTAAGACGCTTAAATACCGACATTTTATAAAATCGTTTGATCTAAACGCGATCATCACATAATCGAACATTTAGTATCGCGCGAGCCAAACTTGAGAATCGTTTTTTATATGACGACGTATATGTACGCAACGTCTCTACAATTGCATGTCACCAAGCCGAGTCAACGGTAATTGAGCAAAAAAGAAAAAATAGCTCTGAGTTCACTTGAGCCAATGTTTGATCGGGAGTTGCTAAAGTAGCTCGTTTAGCCACCGAACGTTAGATGGCGTAGGACAAGCGCACGCTTACCCCAAACCTCCCCTACCCTCTTGACCCAGGCAAAAGGCTTCAACATCCGTTCGATTTTATTGAACAGCCATGTTAAAACCGTTTGACTCCACCCCCTCCCCTTTCAACCGTGTTAAAACAGGTTGAATCGATGTTGAATGAGCTCAAAAGCGTTTAAACTTTGCTTCAACAATCATTCAACATTTGTTTTGTTATATCTCGAATGTAGAGTGAAGTTAAAGCCGTTTGCCCCCTCTTTCAACATTAGGGAGCTTAAGCAAGCGCGTCTTCGTGACGCGGACGGCAACCGGAAGTGAGCTGTTTTCCCGTTTAACTTGTCTTTACATAACCACATTTACATTACTAAGTATCTTTTCTCCGTTAGAGATGATTAGTATAAAAATCTGAGACACACCACTGTCCTGGCTCACGAAATGTTCTTTTCCGGTTGCCGTCCGCGTCTCAAAAACGCGCGTGCTTAAGCTCCCTAATGTTGGGTACGCGCGTGCCCACTAATTGGTCTTTCGACGACGTACCCATATCCGTATCCATAGTAACAAGTCCACATGCGCAGTAACAACCGCAGCTGCTGCCTGAGAATGAATACTACGAATCTTGTAAAGTTTTCTTTTTTCAAATGTTGATGATGTGTTGTAACCGTTTGCCCACGGGTATCCCAGCAGTCAACATCGTTCAGCAAAATCGAGTGGGTGTTGAAGCAAAATACCCAGGCCTTTGAGGTGCTTTTTGAGACGCGGACGGCAACCGGAAGTGCTCTGTTTTCCCTTTTAACTTGTATTGACACAAACACATTTATATTGATACGTATCTTCTCTCCATTAGAAATGATTAGTTTAGAAATCTAGGAGACACTACAGTCGTGGCATGCGAAATGTTCATTTCCGGTTGCCATCCGCGTCTCAAAACCCTTGTGTGCTAAAGTACCCTAAAGCCTTGGCCAAACTATCGAACAAAGACGGATTCAACGCTCGAGCTTTACTCGATCCAACCGATTGTTCGACCGTTTGGCCCACCCATGCAGTAGAAAGATATTCGTCCAACATTTTTTCTCCGATCAAGTGTTGGATAGAATTTTCCTTTGATCAAACATTACGCCCACCAATTCCGCTCGACACAACAATGTTGCAGTGTTTGCCGATCTTCCAACAAAGTTGTGGTCTGACTCGAGTCACGTGGGCGCTGCTAGCCAATCACGAATCTCTATCTTATTTTCAAGCCTAGTTGTAGGCTTCTAAGCATCCGATTTGCAGCATTTGCAACGAAGATGGCTGACAAGGAGACGACGAGAACGTCGTGGTTGTTGATGAACAGCCAGAAACCTTGATCAGCGAGACAGTATGAATCAAGGCAAAGTCAGATAGATAAAACTTTATTAAAAAATTGACAAACTCTACAGAACTAAATAAAATATACGGTCTACTTCAAAACTTAAAACTACTCTAAAAATCATTATAAATGCTAAATTAAAAAATGTCCGCATTCCTTGCATTAACACTTAAGTCATCTAGAAAATCCGTATTTTTGTGAAAAGGCGTTCTTGACCCTCGAACACGTGTGGGCTGATCTCAGAATTTCAAAAGATATGCGTGATATGAGCCAAGATATGCCACTGGCATAAGATTCACCGTTCCTACGAGAAAGTTTGTCCGCTAGGTTGCTCAAGGCTAAGTCTGAGGAACACTTTTAGTCGCCTTTGCCTTGATCGCTCCGTTTGGAGATATCTGGTTCAATAGTGTTTAAAATTCTGCAAATCTATCCGGGCTCATTCTCATGATCTCCTAAATGTTGATGTATCTTGCAGTGAACATACCCTTTTCTACGCGTTATTTTTATCATTCCTTGGTTTTTTCTAGTTTGAATCCTTCATTTCCGTCCTCCAAAAGTTCCAGTAGCGAAAACGCTACGAGGGGTTTTCGTTTCAGTTTTTGCGCCAACTTGAACTTGAATCAGTTCCGTCAAGCAATGTCGGATAGTGCTTTGCCACTACCTCAACATTTACATCCAACAATGTTGCATGTTGGATGTTGGATCCAACTTTGTTCGAAAGTTTGGCCAGAGCTTCCCTAATACGGAACTTAAGCAACGACGACGGCAACGAGAACTTCATCTCACAATATCCATTCGCGTTATTGTAATCACTTCATGGCTATTTCAACCTTTTTAATATGACAAGGGTGTGGTAGTTCCTTAAAAATGACACTGGTCGGAACAACGCTTAATTTAAGTCCCGGGCAAACGTCGCCAAAATTTGCTTCAACCATCCGTTCGATTTTGTTGAATGATACTGCACGATGTTGATCGGTGTTGAATGCTGCGGTGGGCAAACGGTTTCAAAATATCATCAACATTTTCATTCAACAAGGCTCACGAGACGCCTGGTATTCAGTCCCATGCTGCAACCGCGGTGGTTACCATAGAGAGCTTTAAGGCCTGGCCAAACGCTCGCAACATTTCAAAGCAACATCTTGCAACATTGCTGCATGCAATGTTGCGATATGTGTTAAACGGGGTGGCCAAACGCACGCAACATTTCCATCATTTTCAACGCAACATGTCAATGTTCATGTGCCCTAGGCCCCTAGCGATCAAGAAGTGGACCTAACGCGCATGCCTTAGCGCAACAATGTTGTGTAAACGTGGTCAAACGAGTACAACGTCATGCAACATCCAAAATGTTGCACGAAAAATTTGACCGTTTTCAAATTTGATCCAAC
>OX421446.1:4632630-4655130 GCA_949126865.1 Montipora capitata
CCCCACGTTTTTGAAACACCATCACTTCCTTTCTTTTAGTTGCAATCGTGTTCAGACGATAAGCTAGCTCGTTCCAGATCAATTAGTCGCCACGAGCGAAACCAGGATAAGGACTGGAGAGAAGTACTTATCGGTGTTGCGAAGGAATTACAAATTAACGCTCTTCGGAGTTTTTTAAGTTATTAGCGCAGGGTTTTTTTTTTTAACCCCTGGGTTACGTCCGACACCGCAGGCGGAGTCACTGTATGACATCCATTTGTTTACTGCACTGACAATAATAACAATACTTACATCTCCAACTGATGGTTTGACTGATCGCATGACATGTCTCCGCCCCAGCTCTACCAAGTATTCATTTAAAGAATCTGGATCGTCCACAGCATTCACTGAATTCTCGATAGTTCGCATTACTCTTTCCGTGTGTCCTCGAAGCCTCTGCCTTTGTTCTAAGTCGGTGAGAGAAATGTCCCGAAACTCTGGGAACATGTTTTGCAATGGTGGATTGCTTTTAAAAAATCTATTAAGAAAATAAACGTATTTAAGTTAAATGATGATACAGTTAAGGACATCAGTGACCATTACGAAGGAACCATGCTGTTCGTTATGTTTTCAGGTGAATAAAGGCGCGAACAGCAAAAGAGAAACTTGAGTTCCCTCAAGAAATGATACCCTTGACTTGTCCAGTTGTCCCAAACCTCCTGGTCGATCTTGAACTCTTTCATCTACCCCGTCTATTTTCAAAGTACGCGAGTTCTCTTCGTCTTGGTTTCTGGAATCGCCGTTCCGAAGGCGAAGCTTATCTTCACGCGAGGTAATAACCGGTGCCAGATATTTGACAATTGCTTAAAATGTGCGAGGATCATTTCTCTCTTCCTATTTCATCCATAGCCTGCACTTCAAATATCTGCATTGTTTTCATTGACTCGGAGTTCCTTTCGTGGGAACACATGAACCCAACAAAATATAATTTCTGACGGTTGAGCGTGCGAATAAGACAGAAATTGATATTTCTACGGCACGAGAATAGAAGGGTCTGGGTACGATTGGTGTAAGGCATGATGGGTAGCAGGTTGTCTAAAAAGTGTCAGTTCATCACGTGGTGAGGCATTCTAGGCCTGCATCAGTCCGATTAACTTTTGTTTCTTTTATAAATCATTATTATTTTGTAACTAGAGGTCCTCTAAACCCCGGAGGGATCGTGACATTGCATTGGTTCGGGGAATATGTTTCCAGTTTTTCCCCCACGGGGGTTTTTTGGTTTTTCGTATCCGGCGGTGTCACAGGGAATCGTTTCTCCGTAGTCACTTAGTTGTTGTTATTGTTCCACATGTAGGTGGTTCATGCTTGCTGCTGGTGCGAGGCCGAAAGATACCAAAATAAACTTGTCTGTGTAGTGAAGTTGAAATTTGACCTGCTCTAGACTTGTCTAGTTTATTTTAAAAAATCATTAATAATTCGTGAGCCTAACAGCTTATCAAAACACCGATAAAACGTCACGTGTATGAGCTTTATATTCTGATAAAACACTCCTCGTTAGTATTCTTTATATAAAGAATACTAATAAGGCATAGCTTGTTTTTCTTGTATGCTAATATTCACCTCTCACAATTCGTTTGAACCATTGTTTTGAGTCCAGAGGGACACGCTCTTTGTGGAATGTTTTTTAAGCCGTTCAAAAAACGGGGACAGCTATTCTTAGAGTTATTTTCATACAGTTATGTCGTAGAGTTAGAGTTAACTCTAACGACGTAACTCATAACTCTACGACATAACTCTATGAAAATAACTCTACTGCTAGTCAACCTCTCAAAAACTCGCAGCACATGTTTTATCGGGGTCTAAAAAAACTCGGCTACGCTTCGTGGTTTTAAACCCCGATAAAACACTGCTGCACGTTTTTTAAACATTACATAAACTTCCCGGTCGATCTTGAACTCTTTCATCTTCTTTTCGTCTTGGTTCCTGGAATCGCCGTTTCGAAGGCAGGCCCTATCCGCATGCTAGGTAATAGACCTTATTCATAAATGGCGGTCAATTTATAATTCTTTTGTCCAAGTGCAAATTAGCCTACCAAGCCTCGATACCATACAGTGAATTGAAAAGAATTCTTGCTCTAAAATGAGGCTTGGTAGGCTAATTTGCACGCGGACAAAAGAATTATAAATGTGACCGCCGTTTATGAATAAGGTCTATAACCGTTAGTAGATATTTGACAATTGCTTAAATTGTCCAAATAAGCAGGTGCGAGGAGCGCTTCTCTTTACCGTCAATAACCGTAAGCCTCGTATGTTTTCCTTTATAACCATACACCTTATTCCAAAATGGCCGCCATTTTAGTATTCCTTTGTTTCCATGCAAATTGGCCCTTATGGCCTCGCTTTCAAACGTAAAATTCAAAAGAATATTTAACCTTGAACGAGGCCAAAAGGGCCAATTTGCATGGAAACAAAAGAATACTAAAATGGCGGCCATTTTGGAATAAGGTGTATATAATGATGTTTTCTTGACTGACACTAGAAAGTTAACCGTCGGACGCATTTTTTCGTTATACGCGGGCTTCGCTGCGAACATCTATTTCTAGGCAACGATCGTTGTATGTAAAAAAGTATCTGAGGAAGGTCAGAGACGTTCAATTATTAAATGTTCTCGTGAAAAGAGCGCGAGTTCAGATCTTTCCCAAGAACTTCTTGTCTCATTTAGCCAGGACTGAAATGATCATGTGTTGGTCTAAAAGCAATAAAAGCACCTTTCTAAATAAACTATCAGTTTGACATTCTTGTATTGTATTAACAAAATGCTCTGGAGGCTTGTGTGTGTGTGTGTGTGTGTGTGTGTGTGTGTGTGTGTGTGTCATTTTGAATAAGAGCACATTACGAGAGTAAATGTGACTATGCGGACGAATGTAAGGTCACTGTGTATAGTAGATATAATTAATACGTAATGATGAAATACTAGAATTTTTCCTTTTACCAAAAAATCATATATTCACCGCGTGTAGTGAACATATCATTTTTATCTTTCACATTTAAGAATATAGGTGTCGTCATGGTAACGAACACAATTAGCCAATCAAACGCGAGCTTCCTCTTCATTGTAAGATACTTTTGTGCTTTAATATAATTCTTCTCTACTATATTAACATTTTCATTGCAACATTTTTGATTTGTTTTTGATAACTTTCATATCTTGTTTCGTGTTTCATGCGCCGATCAAATCGAAACTTCAACATCCCTCCCCCCTCCCCCCGGGTAAACGCCGGGCATTTGACTATCTTCTGTGCCCGGGGTGGGGAAAATTGAACCGGAAGTGTCAGGTTTCAAATAATTTTTTTTTTTCGTGCGCCGAAGTTGCTAACAGTTATAAAACACGTGTTTGGACGAGATGAAGAGTTTAAAGGAAGAGATGTCAGTAGCATTTGTGAGCGATTGGCTTACAAAAAAGGTCTTCAAAAGGTCTTTATTGAAGACAGGAGGAGGCGACGACGATTCTTCTTTAGTAGGGTATGACAGACCGTGAATCCGACGATAGGGTAGGGCATTTGAACACCATTTTGGCCCGAGGGGGCGGGAATTTAAATGATCCAATCTTCAAAAGTTCAAATGCCCGGGCTTTGCCCGGGAAGGGGATGTTGAAGTTTCGAGTTGATCGGCGCATAAGCGGTTGGTGACCACTTTTTCATCATTTCGAAAATGAGTAAAACAAGTTGTTTTAAATCTGGACATTTCATCAATATCTATATAATAAACAGAACATTACATGGCCCCTTGGGGATACGAATTTTATCTTCAGCACTCGAAGATAAAACTCGTATCCCCGCGCCGCCATGTAATATCCTCTATGAAAACAAACGAGATGCTTCCGTGAAGCATACACTGGGTTGCCTGTGGTACATGTTACAGAAAATCAGAAGGCACTGAATTGTGTGGTATTGAACTACAGCATTCCAGTCTCTGAAGAATAACAAATAAAAGAGAAGCGAGAAACATTGGCTTCTGGGCTGACGTGTTGATAATTTTCAAGTTCCCTCACAACTTCTTTTCACCACAAGTTTAAGCGTGCCCTCTGAGCATCTGGCAGCTACAATAGTTCGCTGAAGTTAACCCTATTCGGCGGGGTTAGTATCTGGATGGGAGACCAAAAACAATATACCCCTCAAAACAGAAGCATTGCACCGAAAATTCTATTTTAACGCTAACAAATGCGGACCAAGCAAGGAACTGATTTTGTTAGCTTGCTTTATGCGAAACAAATATTGATGCAAAAGTAAATAAATAGTGGTACAAAGTTTTTGGGAAGAGCAGAAGGAAGTTTTCTGGACGGTCGATCGAGAATAAAATATTTTGCCATCAGCAACAACATTTATGACACGAAAACAACATTAATTTTTAACCCCGAATATAAAAAGTTACGATCAGCGACAAACATTCTGGGAGATTTTTGCTATTGTACTTTTGGCTGCACAAGTAAAAGCGCAAAATCGAAAGTTACATCGGATTCAGAGGGCGCCGTGAAGAAGTTACCGCGGTGTGTTTACTCGCGAAACAGTGTCAAATCATCATTTGACGCAGATACCGGGTTTTTGTTTTTGTAAGTTTTCTTTTTCTTTCAAGTGTTATAAAGTTTGACAAGAAATGTGCGAATTCAACACAAAGATCACAATCGCCCAATTCTTCAGGTTGACAGTCAAAACTTTACTCTCCAAGACGAGGTTATTTATCGCCAGGTAATTCCATCGTTTTGGGGATAGCAGCTACTTTATTATTCATCAGTGTCAGATTTTTTTTTGCCGATTTTGGGGGTCATTTTGTGGAAACTCAAGCAAGCTTCCAACAGGCCTGTTTATTTTCGTTACACTATACCACAAAAATGCTCCCGCATCACATTTCAACGCACGTATGCAAATTTGTTAAGCTCGAAAATTACAAAACATGATATTAAAGTTCACAAAGGCTGGAAATATCTCGGCAAAATCCTTTTCCAGCGAAAAATTAATCGAAACAAACAACATATTTACTATTAGAGGCAAAAATACCTTCCTATTTCAATTGCGTGCGTGCAAACAAGAGATGCAATTAAATACATTTTTGACAGTAATCACATCAAAACCCTTTTCGACTCGGAACGCTGACCGTAAATAATGAAGCACAAAAGCGACAACTTTCATTCAAATAATTCTTCACTGTCACATTTCCAAATATTTTACACCTTTGCAGAGTTGAGTACAAAATACCGGTAAATGTAAATTGTCAGACAACTAAGATGCGACTTGAGTAAACACTGTGATGCATTCTTGTAGGCGTTCGATTCCTTCAAGGTCACATTGTTAAATCATAGTTAGTAACCATGGTTAAATCCACAAAAAAATTGCTATTTGATTTCCGTGTTTTATATAATACCAAGTTAGTAAAATATTAGAAACAAAGCTCACTTGATATCCAAAGGCGAAAAATGAAATTGTTGTCGAAGACCATTACTCGTCTCTTAAGATCCAGATATTTATTTTTCAGCGCTGTCTTGCTCATCCAATTGACGATCCATTCTTGAGCTCCATGAGGGTATATTTTGTTTAAAGATCCACTAAAACGCCATTCACGTCAATGACTTATTAGTGAAATTTCCAATTGTTATACCGGAAGGCTGTGCAGAGTTGAGAACAGGTAAATACAAATCTGACAAATAGCGGGACAACTGAGATAACAGATCCACTATATGGATTCCTTCTCTGTCTTTGTTGAACCCATACTGAGTTACCAGAGAACTGTTCATTTGGTTTGAGTGTTGTACAAAACACCACACTTGGCAAAATTTTAGGAAGACAGCTCACTTTGATTACGGCTCGACGAGCGACAGATTGTTGTCGAAGTCCATTACTCGTCGCTTCTAACATTCGACCGCCTGTCTTGTTCAGTATCCAATTCGCTTGCCATTATTGAGCTTCATAAGGGTACATTTTGTTCAAAGATCGACTAAAACGTCATTCGCGTTACATGACTTTCCAGCAGAGAAATCTACGCATTTCCCACTACCCTCTCGATCCTAAGAAAATACGCGTAGAAGGCTCTATGCACAGACACCACTTAGCAGGAGAGTGACAGGCAAGACTTTTACCGACACGGAAAAAAATAAAAAAGAAAAAGAAAACGAAAAATAAAAAAAAGACGAAATTAAAGACAGATTCCGACTGGGTTTGCGGCAACCCAGTAATAAACAGTATTAAAATACAAAAAAACTTGTGACTAGATTTTACTTTAGCCTCACATCACCTATTCAACCGTCACAAGAAAAAAGGTAATTGAACAGCTTTAGAAGATTGCATAAACTCTTGCTTTTCGGCCATCGTACCTTAATTAAGAATGAAATACAAACAGCGGAGATAAACATTTTTAAAAAATCCATTTTATATTAACTTGACGTTTCGGCGTATGCTTCTCTACATATATTCTCAAAAGTAACCGTTACGTTTTCAAAGTTTTCTTATATTCGAAAAAAAGAGATATGGGTACTATATTAATATCAAAAACGACATTAACTGATAACAAGAAAGCATTGACAGTGGTTGATTGTTACTAATATAGTAACAACTTCTCACTGCAGCTATAACGTTCGAATTCATAGACAGCTTTAGCTCCTGGATATACAATGAATTCGAACGTTAGCAGTATTAATATAGTACCCAGATCTCTTTATTTCGTATATAAGAGAACTTTAAAAATGTAACGGTTACTTTTGAGAATGTGTGTAGAGAAGATATTTTATATAGTGTTTGTTTGTAATCATAATCATAATCATATATTAGTAACAATCAACCACTGTCAATGCTTTCTTGTTATCAGTTAATGTCGTTTTTGATATTAATATAGTACCCATATCTCTTTATTTCGTATATAAGAAAACTTTGAAAACGTAACGGTTACTTCTGAGCTCCTGCACACAGAGATTCGGCGTTCAAGGAAGATCACGAGTGCGAAAACTTGCTAAGTGCAGCCCACTCAAACTGACGTACTCTCATACTAGCTAGTCAATATTCAATTCCATATATCAAAGACCTCAGGCCGCAGTTCCCCTCTTTGACGTCAGTCCAAACAGTCCCGTGAGTGAAAAATACAGGATATGTTTATTTTGCTTTCATTTTAAAATCACGTTTCCTTCTGATTGAAAGGATTATTTTCATTTCATTGAAATTTAAAATAGAAATATTTTCCAACTTGTTCCTGAACGACCTAAAGCTCAATTGATTCACATCAAATGCAGTAAGCACTGAAAATTATGTAAGCTTGAATCGTGATCTAAATCATGTTCAAAGGGTATTCTTGCGTTTTTTTTTCTTTTTATCTTTTGATCCAATAATGTCGCCTCGAGCGACTTATTAATTCATTAGGAAGGGCAAATTCACGAATCAATTTCGTTCTAACACATTTATTTTAGAGCAGAATCACCGAAAATCTCACCTAATCGTTTACTTGGTGTTTTTTTTTAAGAGTCGCGATCTCAAACAGGTTTAAAACTGTCTACTGAAAGCTGCAACGTTTTACATTGTGATTTTTTTTAGCATTGATTTCATTATCATTACAAATGCAAGAAAATACAATTAAAACGTCCTTTTTTACAATGAAACGTGATTTCTAAGAGTCGTGTATGTGCCAAACTTCAAAATCAATCATTTTAATCATATTTTACTAAAAAGACTATAGTAGAATATATTACACAGAAGTGAGGGAAGTTGGTTTTATTAGACTTCATCAAAGGCAGTCGGACAGCGTAAGGTTTTCTTCGCTTGAAAGAAAAATACACTTTACCTCACAAGCATCATCTTACTTTTTCCGTCAATTTTAGTTTTACACGACTGGGTTAAGGAAAAAAAATAAAAAGGCATCGACGAGACAGCATCCATCAACAGCTCAGTATTGTCTGCTATATCTCTCCCTAATGACTTGTTTGGGCAAACAATTCAGCTTCCAGATTGGAAAACCGTATGATGTTTTCAACTGATATAAACGGCTAGTCCTCCGGCACAAGCTAGTATTAATTATAAAGGGTACGTATAGAATTGACTTACGTTATAAAGACCTTGACTCCAACTTCACTTCGTTTTGTCTGAATCAATTTCCACGAGTTACGAATGAGTTCTTTCTGATGAAGCGTCAATGAAAGCTCAGAGAAACTTTGCTCGCCAATTTGAGACTTGAGCACTCGCGGAAATGATGAAGCACATCCCATTGTTGCTAAAGAAAAATTCAAAACTGATGTTTATAATATTACAGCCGAGCTAAAGGCACTTGTATGATGTATGTAACATATAATAACGTACTTATGTGCCACTCATCAGCACACGGAACCAATCAAATAACAGGATGTACACTTAAATTATGCTTTTAGTCATGTTTCATTCAAATCACTTATTGCTTTTTCATTCAAAAATGACTACGTTTGCAAATCCTATGATGGGCTCTTGTAGAAAGTTGACCCAAAAAGCTGAAAACTAAAGCAAAAGTGCTTTGGAGTTAATTGGACAAAGGTAGAACTTAATACGTTTGAACGGTCTCAATCACTGACTGGGCTCCCTGCGAATTATCATTTGTCGTCGATCCACCTTAGTTTTCTGCCGGGGCGTGGATATTGACCATTTTCACATTCCCCATAATACACTTTGTTTGCCCCCCAAATTTTGCATAAACCATTGAATTCAAACACTCTTGGGAATATGCAGTGCCCTTAACAGGGCTAAGTTCGCTCCTGACAGAGGAACACCACGCACCGGTGGCTCAGTTGGTTGAACACCGGGCTGCCATGCGGGAGGTCGTGAGTTCGACTCCGGCCGGACCAACACTCAGGGTCTTTAAAATAACTGAGGAGGAAGTGCTGCCTTTGTAATTACATCTGCAAATGGTTAGACTCTCTAGTCTTCTCGGATACGGACGATAAGCCGGAGGTCCCGTCTCACAACCCTTCAATGTTCATAATCCTGTGGGACGTAAAAGAACCCGCACACTTGTCGCAAAGGGTAGGGCATGTAGTTCCCGGTGTTGTGGTCTGTCTTCTGTGATGTATCATGGTTGGGAGGGTAAATGCTTGGAGAAATTACCTACACCAAGCTACTCTAAAAATCCGAGGGTAAATAAAGATATATATTTATATATATATAAAATGATAAGGAATGTCATGCTAGGGAAAAAATAAATGGAACGTACAAAGAAATTTATAACATAACAAAAGTAAGGCGCGGGCTCTGATTGGTCAATAGGCCACTTTCAATAATACTCTTTGTTTGCCCTCCAAAATTTTGCATAAGCATTGTTTTTATTTTCTCTTGAGATATTTTAGCGGAGAAGTACCCAGAAGTACCCACATTTTCTCATACTTTAGGAGTCGAAGATTTTATCAAAATACACCAGTTTAATGAACCCGCAAGTGGCAGTTGTGATTTGATCATTGTTTTTGAAAGCGATCGCACAAACCCGGATTTCAGATTTAACTCAATTTTCTTTCCTATGTTTAACGAAGGAATAATTAATTAATTCGAACCAGGGAGACGTACACGTCCACAGATCGACTCTTAACAACATCGGATATTACGTATCGTTGCCGTTTGACCAAGCACTCGACGTTGCTCACATAAAGTTCCCTACATTTCAATGTAGCGCACGGAACATCATTCAACTTGACACCAAATTTTTCTTCCAACACGTAATGAAGTGTATAACACATATGCTTAAATGCTGAAATCGTGACGTAATCAGTACCTTCCAGCCACAACGCAGAGGTGAGCAGTGAAAACCATTTTGTGTTTTCAAACAGACCTCGGTGTCAAGCTGAAGCCTTGACACCATACGGTGCCATTCGGTGTCAAGCCGAAGCCTTAACACCGAGGTCTGTTTGAAAACGCAAAATGGTATTCACTGCTCACCTCTGCGTTGTGGCTGGAAGGGACTGATTACGTCACAATTTTAGTTGATAATATGAAGGAATCGCTATGCATTACGGGATACTATTCATTCCTCCTCTGGGCATGGGCCAGGCCTTCCGCCCTTGCCCTTGTCGTTGATTGTGTTTCTCTAAAGCTCCAAAACTTTCCAGATCTCTTTCTCGTACTGTACTTTCCTATATATTTTTTAAAGTCAAGTTCTTAGTTCCGCTCTCTTGCCTGCCATTCACCTTTTCATCCGTCCGAAGTCCAGTCCAAATTTCTTTTTAGTAATTCAAAACCTTTTCAATATGGCCGACGAATTGATGGTTGGCTTCATCGGTGGAGGAAATATAGCTAAGGCGATAGCAAAGGGTTTAATGGTATCAAATACAGTCAAACCGGGAAATATTACAGCGAGTGCTACCACAAGAGAAACATTAGCTGTCTGGAAGGTAATGTGACATCCAAATTCTTTGTTAATTTGTAACACGTGTGGACAATTCCGGCTCATATGAGACGAGGCCTTCCAAGGGGGCTTCTGATGTCGCTTTGTCGCTCATTTTCCAGCCCACGTGTCGCCTATTTGGCTAGCGATAAATGTCGCTGTCGTTTTTTCGCTGCAATACAATTGTCGCTGTCGCTTTTTCGCTAGAATACAAATGTTGGCTAAACGTGCATAATTTTTGCGTCCTGTAATTTTGTGTAATTTAAAGAGTAAAAACTTCCTTCTTTTTATAGAAGATAAACCACTACTGAGATCACCATTACTGAGAAAGCCAGAGATAGACTTTTGAACGGTTTTGGTGATCTAAGCGACCTTAACGGGGCCTCGTTATGGCACCAACATGTGTTTTCTGGAAGAGAAACAAACAGTTAAGGACGCGTCACTTCCAAGATTTGCTAACTACTATGATTAGTTTGTAGCAGGGCCCGCGGAGCGGATTTTCAAGTGGGGGGTTAATGCGAACGCGTTAGCGTGAGCCAACTAGGGGGGTCCAGGAGCATGTTCCCCCAGGAAAATTTGAAATTAAAGTCTTCTGAAATGGCTAGAAACGGATCTAAAACTGCCAAAAGTGAAGTTAATTTTTAAAAAGTGGGGGGGAGGGGGGGCAGCCCCCCCACTAACCCCTACCCCCTGCACGGTCCCTGTGTAGAACAGTTTCTGCCGCGACCTTTGGCGCTCATTCTCTTCTCAGTCTGTGACCCCACATGAAAATAAAAAGGCTGACAGTTTGGAAGTTGTTACTGTGGCAGAGTTTGCTGACTGGTTACAGTCATTGCACATCACGCTTCTGGCATGCAAAAGAGAAAACAGTTTATTCCCCACCTTTTAAGGCCCGCTCGCCAGAATTGATCAGAAATTTTGTAAAATTGTGGGCTGTAAACCCTGGCGTACACAATTCGTAAGTAGTTTTGGGTGGGCTTATCACTTTTGGGAGGAGAGGTGTAGGGGGGTGGAGAGGGGCTATAAGCAGATACGAGCTACGGAAGTGTTTATACGGTTAAGCCCTCACAATATTAATTATTAATTGCTGTCATTGCTAGACACTGCTTAAGCTTAAATGCAAGGAAGACCGTCAAAACCCTCTCTGTAATTATTAGTCCCTAATTACTGGTAAAAAGTGTCAGACAACTTACCTTTCCTTTCTTTCCCCTCGTGGCTCTTTTTGTCCTTCTTTTTGCTTTTTTTGAGAATGCTGTGACTGCTGTGCGATTTTTTTTTAATGTTTTCCCATTTCACATACTCCATGTTAGCAAAAAGTGTCAGAAAAGCCGCACAGATGCGATAAAAGTTACCGAATTACAGAGAATCATGACTGACGTGACTACGTGTCGACCTTTGTACCAAAAAATGAAATAAGAGACATGAGACGCTCACGGCATAACAAGTGCATCAAGTGTTGAATGATGGTTTTTTAATATATCTTAATTTGCACAAGAAATATACATGTAGCAACACCAAGAGAAGAGAAGATTTAGGGTCATGCTGGCCAGGTCGGTCATGTCGCTGTCGAAATAACAAAGTGAAAAGATGTTGCTTTGTCGAAGTTAAAAATGGATTGTCGCTGTCGTAAATTGTCGCTTTTTTTCCCGTCAGGTTCTGTCGGCTGCCGGTGTTCTGGAACAAGATTGTCGCTACATTTTTTGCAATTTTGGAGCCATGTCGCTTGTCGCCAAGAACCCTTTGGAATTGAGGGTTTTAGGTTACATGTAGTTTCTTCATTTTCGGTTCTTTAGGGGTCTTAGGGGTCTTTCTTTTCAAGCCACCCATAACTGATAGCAGTGTGCCGCTTAGAGAAAAAGGAAGTAATGATCGGTTCGAATGCCTTCTTTGACTACATCCATACCCAATTGGGGCATTCCATATATAATCTGAACCCTGCCTATGGATGGGAGGTGCAGTGGCCTCATGGTTAGTGCGCTTGACTCCGGATCGAGTGGTCCGGGTTCGGGTCCTGGCCGGGGACCTTGTGTTGTGTTCTTGGGCAAGACACTTTACTCTCACAGTGCCTCTCTCCACCCAGGTGTAAAAATGGGTACCGACAAAAATGCCGGGGTTAACCCTGCGATGGACTGGCATCCCATCCAGGGGGGAGTAGAAATGCTTCTAGTCGCTTCATGCTCCAGAAACTGGGATAAGCTCCGGTCTAATGAGCCACTTGGCTCGTAAGCAGACTTACAATGTACCTTACCCTATGGATGAGGTCCATCAGAATTCAACTGGAAGAAATCTTTATTCAAAGGCAGCAACAAAAAGTGTGCAAGGGGTAGGAAAGGATTTTCAGAGGGTTCCGACAAAAATGCGAGTGATAAGAATTTTACTCATCCATACCCCAGGGTTGGATCATAAATGGAACCTATCAGTGATGACAATATGAACTCAATGGCGGAAAGAATTCTCAATGACTTTCAGGCATTTTGTTAAACCAACATGTAAGCTAACCTACCTTAATTGCTTTATATCTATCATTCCACGGAGCAGTAGCAGCCACTTCAGGACAGCTGCTTTGAATGTGGCCCTTTGTTCTATTTACTATTTATACATTCAATTGAAAGTTGATTGAGAGCTACAGTATCAAAGAAAACCAAAGGATGAATGGTAGAATTATATGTGAAATTATTCATAATAATATGAACTTCGGGAATGGAAATACATGGCATACATGAGTTGGAGATCATTGCAATTAGGCAGAAGAAAGTGTGAAAAAAATCCAGGCTTGAATGGGGGCCCATTCACCTCATATGGGATGGTCATGTGACCATCTCCCAGACTGCCTGATAGCTCAGTTGGTAGAGCAGTGCAGCGCAATCATACTGTCATGGGTTCCAGCCACATTCAAACTTGAGCTTTTTTAGGCTCCATTTCAGCAGTTTAAAGATTCAGACAATCAAATAATTTGCGGAGGTAACGCCTAGCTGAGTTGTTTAGGGTGCTCGACTTCAGAGATGCAGAGGTCCCGGGTTCAAGTCCCGCTCTGTCCACCAGCTGGGGTTGTTCAGAGTGTTCCCAGGCTCAACTCCTCTGCTGCGCTTGTAAATATCCATCTGGTTTGCCAACTCTCTTGTGTTCATTTGTATTGCTCAGTTTCATTCATTTGAGGGCCACTTTGTAAACTACTGGGTTACCAGTAATCAGTGTTCACCCCTGTTAAATAAAACTCATTTTAAAATTGTGGCTGGTCACAAAGAAGGGAAAATACTTACCAGCAAGTCCAGCAAGTTTGCTTTGCCAGTTTGTAGGAGACAAGTATTTTGGTTTCTTAACTGGTGACCTGTCTCTGTTGATCCAGTGTGGTAGATCTATTGATCGTGTTTTCTATTTTAGGACTTGGGATGCCAAACAACCTTTCTTAACAAAGATGTTGTTAAGAATTCAGATGTTGTTTTCTTAGCTGTAAAGCCTCACTTGATAGTTCAAGTTGTTAAAGAGATTGCTGCCTTTGTTGTCTCTGGAAGACATCTTTTTGTTTCTGTGGCAACGGCTATGACAACTGAGGTTATTGAAGAGGTGAGTAAGATCAGCTCAGGGTCGAAAACACAGAGTGAAAGTGATAGACTAATCGTTGGCCTGTTGTCATGATTATTCGCACATTAGCAGAATGCAAGAATAGAATTCAAGATGAGCATAGTTTTACTTGGATTGATGACTTTAACTTACTTCTAATTGAAAATGACCTTCAACAAATTGTTTCCTTTTAAGCATTTACCACAGGGAACTCGTTTGATACGTGTTCAGCCAAATTTGGCATGTGCAGTGCAATCTGGTGTGTCTGCTTTCTGTAGAGGAAGGTGTGCCTTGGAAGAAGATGCCCAGCTTATTCGTAAACTTCTTCTCACTTGTGGTAAGTTAACTTGAAGGTAAGAATCATGTCATTTAATAGTATCCCTGACATACTCCTTAGGTCGCATTCCAGGAACTTAGGTTCTTTTGCCCACATGGCCACAGTGTAAGGTTTTCAGACCCATATTTGCTTCAATGAGGAGATCTCATAAATTCCAAGAACCAAACTAGCAGATGGTTGTTACTCTGAATGGGGCTCAGTTCCATCAGCGAGGAGTCCCTCGGGGAACTAAATTAGGCCCTTGGCTGTTCATTTTAATGATCAACAACCTAGTACTCAACAACTCCTGTGTCTAGAAGTAAATGGATGATATGACAACATTAGAGGTTGTCCTAAAAGGTGAAATCAGTGGTGCACAACTAATTGCTGATAAAGTAGCTGAGTGGTAACAGAACAGTGGAGTCCAGTTAAATCCAGACAAATGTAAAGAACTCAGAATTTCATTTGCAAGAAAGAAACAAGTATTTGAACCAGTTGAAGTTGGTGGGAAAGATCTGGAGATAGTAACAAGTGCAAAGTTATTATGTGTAACCATCTCAAGTGACATGATCGTGGAACGAACATATAAAATGAAGTAATAAACGAAAGCATCACAAAGGTTATATTTTTTGTTTCTATTAAAAAGGGCCAAGGTACCCTTTGAAGATCTGAGGCTGTTCTGCTCTGCATGTGTAACATCTGTATTGGACTATGCCGTGCCTGTGTTCTACTATTCGCTACCAAAGTATTTAACGCACGAACTGGAACGTATAGAAAAGAGGGCATTAGCAATTATTTGTCCCGGTCTTAATTACAACAAAGCACTTACTCGCACAGATTTAGTCTGGTTAAATGAACATCATTGTAACTTATGTAATGCCCTTTTCAATGACATTCTTAATGATAAGAGTCACAGACTGCGTTATTTACTCCCACCATAATGATTACATAAAACCACCAGGTACGCTTTAAGACACACAAGAACCTTTGATGTCCCTAAAGTGAAAACTAATCGAGCTAAGAACTTTTTTATTATATCGTCAAGTCTTAACTTTGATACAATTTAGCCAATCTGATATCTCGAAATCTTGCTTGTACATTTTTTGTATTTTTATCAAATTTCACCACAACTATTTAAATTATTTGTATATACATTCATATTTTGATATTTTTGTTTATTTTGTATTTAATATGCAATTCAACCCTCTTGCTGCTATGTATTGTTAATAAAGCATATATCTATCTATCTATCTATCTATCTATCTATCTATCTATCTATCTATCTATCTATCTATCTATCTATCTATCTACCATCTATCTACTGTACTTATTCGGCTACAAGCCAAGCCCGGCTATAAGATTAATTATTAATCTGTTATTACCTTCCGAGACATGATACATCACCTTTATCTGACTAGCCATTACATAAATTTTATTGGGGATTGTGTTTCCTTTTAATTCTCTTTGCGAACAGTCTGTGGTTTTACATTAACATCCCACACTCATTTTACCCCCGGTACTTTTATTTTATCCAAAATTTCAATTGCAAAGGCAGGTGAGTAGACATTAGGACCTGCTGTCCCTTACCGACCCCTATGAAAGAATAACCCACATTTTAATATTATTATGAATGACAAAACCAAAAATAACTTTCAACCACAAGCCTCAAAAAAATTAGCAAGAGTAACACTTCAACCTTTTATGAAAAAGGTATATTAAGCACCTTTTTGATGCTACCAAAGATCCATCACTCAAACAACACAAGAGGCACTAACAGAGAAACGCTTTGAAGCACCTTTTGAAAACCTTTCCTTTGTGTGCAATGCATGTGTTTAATTACTAATTTTTTCCCTGTCTGTCTGCCTCTGTCCATTTTTAAATCTTATTTGACTGTCTTGGGGAGGAGTCCTCATTACAGTTTTATTTGGTTGCTTTTGACACTCAAATTAGGTTTGTTTTTCTTTATTTCTTTACAAACTTTAATAGGTCTTTCTGTAGAAGTCAAAGAGTCTTCATTGAATGCAGTCAGTTCTATTAGTGGGTGTGGCCTAGGATTCTTATTTCTTGTTATAGAAGGACTTAGTGATGGAGGTGTTAGAGTTGGGTTACCAAGGGCCTTGTCGATGCAAATGGTTGCCCAGACCATGATTGGTGCTGGGCGACTAATACAAGAAACAGGAAAACATCCTGGACAGGTAAAGACAAAGTTTTACCAACTTTATTTAAATTGAAATGAAAAGAAGAAGAAGTGAAAATAGAATGTTAATTGCATGCAAATGTCAGTATCTTGTATCTTGGTGGAGTCAAGGCAAAGTAGTCCTCAAGTATTTCCCAACTAAATAAACTTTTCACTCCATAGACAGTTACTTAACGCAACCATATTTCGTATAGATGACCGGTCATACATGGACTGGTTAAATGTAACTCTGGAAACTTCAAAAGCGAGAACAGTGACATCGCTTTTCATGTTAACTCGACCGTGAACAGGCACAATCTTTTGCTCTCAGTTCACAATTGAGTTTTGAATGAATTAATCGAAACTTTACTTTGGCTATCTTTTAGAAAAAGGGTGTCGTTTTTGCTTGGCCAGGGCCAAAACAGGGAACAAAACATAAAACAAAGAACATGTCGAGTTTCATAACCATCCCCATAGAAGTATATTAATTATGACGCATTACTCCCGAAACTTTAACAGGCTTTTCGAAAAGAACACAAATATATCGTGACATGATTGAAGTTAGATAAATTCTTTTGACTCAAAATGGGTCAAAACTGACTCCTACCGCGGATCTCTTTTATGACTAGTCTCTGTCTTTGAATAACTTGCCTAATTTCCTTGCAGTTGTTTGTAATCGACTTGAATTACTGTGTCATCTTTAAAATGTACCCTCCACGAAATCATTCCATATGGAATGACTGATTAAAGCGTAGCATATAGCGAATCATTCGAAATCTAAGAATCAGATATAAAATTCAAGATTCCGCTTCGGTTGGTGATTGGCTAAAAAATCTCGCGTCAAGGTAATAAATTGTTATTTGCGCGCGTGCGTATTTGCTTTGCGCTGTGATTGTTTTGGCCTGTAACAATACGTTCATGTGAGAGTACACGTGATGTGGCTGCGGCCGCTCCTCGTAGGTTCGTTGTTATTGTAGCAAACATCACCCTTGTGACTATTAAAAATGTGTTTATGTGCATTTAGAAGTTAGCGCTGTCCAAAACGGATAACTTTCCGAAGTATCCACTTTGGTTTTGGCTAGTTTTGGACACTCCCTTGAAAGTCGGTTCATTTTTCGTGGCGTTGCATTCTCCATTCAACAAGTTTTTATTCGATTTCTCTTCATTATTTCAGTTGAAAGACGAAGTTTGCTCCCCAGGAGGCACAACGATCGCAGGTATACAAACACTTGAGCGATCAGGACTGAGAAGTGCGTTGATTGATGCTGTTGAGGCAGCGACAAAGCGTGCTGTGGAAATAGCCGGGCAACAAAAGTCACACGAGAAATAGAGGGTCATCTGTGAGTTTAGAATACCAATACCTTTGCACGTTTTCAATGAATCCTAATTATTTATTGATCAACGTCATTTTTAACCGAAAGAAAAACAAATACTGTATTTGCATAGAGTGTAATAGAGTGTAATTCCCAGAGGTCTGGTTTGGTACAACATCCTGGCCCTCTCAGCATCTGTTTTCAGAGCAATCCAAAATTCGACATCTTGTGATAGTTTTACTTTCCATAAAAATGCAAGGTTTATGAGTAAGATTTCATGCTTGAATGAAAGTTGGAAAGTTCATAACCAACTTCTGTAGGTGCAAGCAAGCCTTAACTTGAACTCGCTTGACAACAAGGGTGAATAGAACTCGAAAGAAGGAGCCGTCATAAATTTGGGAATCGAGAAAATTTTAATGCTAAGCCTAAAAATGGCCACATCTTATGTAACTAATCAATGTATGTCTTGAAAAATAAATTATGGTACTTTTCAAGAGCCCGTGTCGTGAATAATTTTTGCTTCCACGGAATTCTGGTATACGCTGAGTACTGAGCATATGATCATTTCTGTCAACGAGTGCGCGCTTTATGATTAGCCATTTCAGTGGGCCATGAAACTATTGATGATGCGCCCGTGAGAAGCATGATAAACTCGTTGCCAAGCAACGAGCGAAATCAGAGTCATAGGCAAGATTCGAACCTACGACCTCCATAACAGCATTCGGATGCATTACCCATGATGCTACAACTTCTGGGCCCGGTTGTTCAAAAGCCGATCAACACTAATCCCAGATTAAATATCAACCAAGGAGTTTATTTCTCTATTCCCAAATGCTTTTCAACGCTGATATTTGGCAAAACTTTACATTAGAAGAAGTCAATCTTGAAAAACAGAAATAAGCAAAAGAAACTTTCACCAAAAAGTTGAAAACATGGAACAAAAGTTTACGCTAATCCTGGATTAAGTTAATCGGCTTTCAAACAACCGGGTCCAGCTGGGGAGCTAGATCTATGTGTCCCGCTGGTCTGCGGGCTAGTGCTTTCATATTCTGTTTAATTGCAGTGGTTGTATGGGCTCATTCAGACCGGATTTGACAGGTAGTCATCAAATGACGTCATCAATCAAAAGACAAAAGAAGGGGGTGTGCATAAATTAGGGGCAAGTTGGGGCATGACTGACAAGACGCGGTGCCCCAGATCGTCGCATAAATTAGGGTTAGGTTAATGACATGCCAGACATGTACGAACTTTTTTATAATAATAAAAATAGTCCACCCAGCGGGATTTGAACCAACAACCTTCGGATTTACAGTCCTACGCTCTAACCGATTGAGCTATGGGCGGCAACTTAGCGACCTACAGGACACGTTCCTTGCTTTAAATAAGGCTGTCTTTCATCATGATTTTTAAAATGAACATAGGCTATAAGAGACTCACTCAATCACAGATTTCACTTTTTTTCAAGTTTTTATTGAAAAACAAAGGGACCGACTAGTCACTAGGACCGTCGACACGTTCCCGCTTGTACATAAGATTATCAAAAAGTTTAAAATTCTGTTTGACTCGCTCCAAAACAATAGGTATTTGCGTTTTGATTGGCTCTCGTTGAGGTAATGGTTGTTTCTGATTGGTTTCCGATGAGGTCTTCTGATGTGGTTGTGATTGGTTTCTTTTCCTTAGTCTTGTCTTTGCTTTGCTGCGATCTCTTATTCACAGTTCAACTCCAGAGCAGGACAGAGCTCTCTCTCTCTCCAAACCAGGCTAGTAGCATACCGATAAAATGATATGCACACACAGTACTATTTTATGCGCGCCTTAGGAAACATTATTTTAGGGTTACGTTTCTTTCTTTGTCATTCTCGTCGATGAAAAACCCTCGTCTTCGTACATGTCTGGCATGTCATTAACCTAACCCTAATTTATGCGACGACCTGGGATGCACCGCGTGGTGTCAGTCATGCCCCAACTTGCCCCAATTTATGCACGCCCCCTTCTTTTGTCTTTTGATTGATGACGTCATTTGATGACTACCTGTCAAATCCGGTCTGAATGAGCCCATACAACTACTAATTGCTGAGAGATATGATGAATATCTTGTCAATTAACGTCCTGGGTCCCGTTTCTCGAAAGTCCTGAAAGTTTTCGACCTTTTTATGGGTTTGACAATTCCCTCTGTATCTCAAGAACGGAGCTCGAGAGATCAACAAAACGTCAAATTCATTTTGCTTATTGTTGTCTTGAAAACATGTTAAAAGACCAGCTTGTCAAAACAAGTCCTCCTTTTTGAGCCCGAAACTGAAGTTATTTGGACTTCCATGAAAAGAACTGGAAAGAGGGAACGAGATTGAAGTATGAGAAATTAATTGCGTTGTTTTGAAGCTCCCTTCCTTTAACGTATTTCTCTAAACCCAGGTAACACGACGTGGCTTCGTTTCCTTACGTATTCTCTCATTAAATTTGTTTTAGGTTGAAATGGATTCATTATCAATGGTTTGATTGTTGAACAGCGTTGAAAGCTCTCGCCTTTTATTGATTATCCCGGGTTCAATTGATCATGCGTGTACCGCCGAAGCTTATTTCCCTTTCGTAAACGGTCGTTGCCATTTCTCAGAACGGTCGTTGCCATTTGAAACGGTCGATGCCATTTTTTAGCTCTGAATTACACTCATTAGGTCTAAGAACTCAAAAGGTTGCGGTTATTGGGAGTTGTGTCTCGCTGGTCATATGAGTTAGGGTTCGGGTTAGGGTGCTGTTTAGGGTGAGGGCTAAGAACCCGAGTTCGAGTCTTGAAATTTTCGGACTCTTTTTTTTCCTCCAGTTTTTCTTTTATAAATGTTTTTTTTTCCTTTTTTGTCTTAATTTTTGTTAATATTTTTTTCTTAGTTTGTTTCTTTTAATTTTCTTTGAAGTGAAGTGTGTAGTCGACCGCTATAAATGGCATCGACCGTTTCAAATGGCAACGACCGTTCTGAGAAATGGCAACGACCGTTTACGAAAGGGAAATTTGCACCGCCGAAGGCTCCGGTTAAACGAGGCAACAAAATGTCTCTGAGCGACTTCAGAAACATTCTTTTTAGTTGCTACACTTGAAAATGGCGCCTCTTGATCAGGGCTTAACGATTTATCCAAAATTCAAAGTTTTGTGGAAAATATGGGCAAACGACTGTTACGTTTTCATGTTTTATCTTTAGTCCAACGCCACAAGGTGTTATGGACGTTGGGCATGCGGCGTGTATAAAACCACTCTAACCCCGGCTGGATTCAATTATGTTCGGTGATCGCGAATTGAACTCTACTCGGTTTGTATACGGCCACCTGGTTATGTCCTGCCAAAATGAGACTCTTAATTTATTTGAAACGCTTTTAACCGGAAATGAACATTTCTTTTGTCAAGACGACAGTCTCTCCCAGATTAATTTTGAACTTAATCATCTCTGATACTGGAAACGATTCTTAGCAAAGTTATTCACTGAGCAACGTCCCCAGACCATGCCTCCATACATCATTACTTACCCTTGCTTTTTAGTTACATATTAACATGGACAAATTAACTGGAGTAACTGCAGAATACCCCGCCACATCGAGTATCTTAAGAAGCTGGCTACGCGGTACGCGGAAAGAATTCAAGTAAAGATGGCGAAGTATCTTTACAAGCTGGCTACGCGGTACGCGGTACGCGGAAAGAATTAAAGTCAAGATGGCAAAGTATCTTTACAAGCTGGCTACGCGGTACGCGGTACGCGGAAAGAATTAAAGTCAAGATGGCGAAGTATCTTTACAAGCTGGCTACGCGGTACGCGGTACGCGGAAAGAATTAAAGTCAAGATGGCGAAGTATCTTTACAAGCTGGCTACGCGGTACGCGGAAAGAATTAAAGTCAAGATGGCGAAGTATCTTTACAAGCTGGCTACGCGGTACGCGGAAAGAGTTAAAGTCAAGATGGCAAAGTATCTTAAGTAGCTGGCTACGCGGTACGCGGTACGTGGAAAATTAAAATTCTAGTGTACCCTAATCCTAACTGAACCGTAAAATGAAAGCTAAAATTTCAAACGAGTGCTTAGGCTTAATCAGTAAACGAGTGCTATATTCTTCACACGGTCTCCGTAAAAAGAGTAGTTAACCGAACCGTAAAATGAAAGCTAAAATTTTAAACGAGTGCTTAGGCCCAATCACTGAAACGAGTGCTTAGGCTTAATCAGTAAACGAGTGCTATATTCTTCTCAAGGTCTCGGTAAAAAGTCTAGTTAACCGAACCGTAAAATGAAAGCTAAAATTTTAAGAGTGCTTAAGGCCTAGTCACTGAAACGAGTGCTTAGGCTTAATCAGTAAACGAGTGCTATATTCTTAAATTTGTAAAGAGTTCTTAGGCCTAATTTCTGAAACGAACGCTTAGGGTAAAATGAAAGCTAAAATTTTAAAAGAGTGCTTATAGGCCTAATACTGAAACGAGCGCTTAGACTTGATCAGTAAAGGAGTGCTATCGCAGCGTGCCGCGTACCTTGTAGCCAGCACAAATAACATTGCTGCGCCATTTTGAAATCATTTGTTTATATAACGTTCTTCCGAGTCCACAGTTCCACAGTCTCTTGTCTGTGGAATTACTTAGGCTTTGACGCTTTAAGAACGAGGAATGTCACGGCGTACCGCGTAGCCAGCACATATAACATCGCTGCGCCATTTTGAAATTTAGTTCATTTGGAAATTAGTCCAAGTGGCGGGGTATTCTACAGTATTGTGCATTCCTATTTCTGGGTACCGCGTACCGCGTAGCCGGCTACGTGGAAT
>OX421446.1:4657630-4680130 GCA_949126865.1 Montipora capitata
GACAGGTGGCAAATCTACCAAACGTCTTCTCGCCACATATTATAAATGCTTTCGGAACTAATAAAACACTGTTAAGAATTAAAACAAGGACTCATCCTTCCTTTTTTCCGGGTTTTTTTTTTTTTTGGCTTACTTTTTTTATCCCGGTCTGAGGACGGCGTTCTCGATTCGCTGTTCACTGGCTAGCAGCTGAGTTGCATTGTACTAAGAAATGCAAAAACCCTTAATTTTCTCATTCGCTTTTGACGTGCTCAGAACTCCCCTAGAGATATCCGGCCGCACAAAGCGTTTTCTGAAGTGCTTAAGCTCTTTGCCAAAACCTTTAATGGTCATTCCTCGCGCAAATACATGAAATATTCAGTGTGAAAAATTCGTTTCAAATAATGAGGACAGTTTCCCCGTTAATCTTGTGAAGACCGTTCCAGAAAATCAAGCAAATTGTTGCCAACAGATCGCAAAATATAGAAACACAAGGTGAGTGCTTAACTGACAAAACAGGTGACTCAACCATTTACTAGCTTAATTTGTCTTCCTAACTGCAAGATGTTAGTTTTGTTATGAAAACATTTGATACGAAAAGTCAACGAAAAGCGCTTCGTTGAGTCACTTCTTTACTGGTATCATGATAGCACTCGACTGCAATATCGAATTGCGCTTTAATTACATTTTTGATCGCAGTTATTGTCTTCTTATAAATTTCCTACATTTTCTTATCGTTTTTTCTCTTCTGAATTGAATTTAACTGTAACCAATATAATTTAAATGTCGCGAAACTCTGAGTTGCATTGCGGCTTTCACTTCAATCATTTTTTCGTAAAGCCAATCTCGGTTAGTGATCACCTGCCAAGAAGTAATCGTCCAAAATTTAATCGGTGGACCAAATTTAGCCAGATAAAGTTTGTTTCTCTCACTTATTCCGACAAACTCTTTCGGACGGCAGTTGAAAAATTTAGATTTTAGCTGTTCTTCGAAGCTGATCCAGCCGCGATGAGCAAATTTGCACATAACATGTAGATATAGATACCTATTATCTCTTTGAATTAACACCGAAAGGTTCTTGTATCAGCAACAAGCACCAAAAGCAATTTCAGTAGGTTAAACTGGGCGCGAAAAATCAGGAAGTGTGAGACGTGGCGCTTGTCAAGGGACAAAAATCTCCAACAAGGTTAGTCAACAAAGGCAAACCGGTCACTGCATGACCGAATACCACTTCGTCGGAAGGTAACTTTGCTTATCTATATATATATATATATATATATATTACATATATTTTTTTGTTTTTTTTCGCATTTTGCAAAATATTATAGGATTGGTCTAGAACAGACAAGCAATTTCAGTAGGTTAAACTGGGCGCGAAAAATCAGGAAGTGTGAGACGTGGCGCTTGTCAAGAGACAAAAATCTCCAACAAGGTTAGTCAACAAAGGCAAACTTTGCTTATATTTATATAAATTATATATATATAAACGGTAAACTTCTGTGTCGAATGAAGATATTAAAATCAATGAAAAACGAAAGTCTTCCTTTTCTTTGCTTTTGCGCTACACGTTTCACCGCTGTTGCGGCTCTTCAGGCATAGCAAAGTGTGTTTATTAACTTATTACGTCACAGATGTAATTCTAATTACAAATATAATGGCTTTTGTAATTCAAGGCGCGCGCGAGCAATTAACGTAATTTCAAATCATTAAGAACGGGTTTATATTTCAAAATAAAAAACCTCTCTTTGTTCTTTCTCGTGCCCTCGGAGGGGCTGAGAATCTTGTAAAACGGAAAGATAGTGAACTGAGGAGTCAATCCCGCTGCACATTCATCAATATGCTTGCTGACTCCCAGCATACGTGTGTGCGGGTCTCTAATTTGTTGTTTATGCACTGTCACTCTATTTCTGAGGACATCACCCGTTTCTCCTATATAATTATGTCCACATCCTGCACATGTTATTACGTATATCAAGTTCGCAGAGGTGCGGCACTACGAACTTGATACACTTAATAACATGTGCAGGATGTGGACATAATTATATAGGAGAAACGGGTGATGTCCTCAGAAGTAGAGTGACAGTGCATAAACAACAAATTAGAGACCCGCACACACGTATGCTGGGAGTCAGCAAGCATATTGATGAATGTGCAGCGGGATTGACTCCTCAGTTCACTATCTTTCCGTTTTACAAGATTCTCAGCCCCTCCGAGGGCATGAGAAAGAACAAAGAGAGGTTTTTTTATTTTGAAATATAAACCCGTTCTTAATGATTTGAAATTACGTTAATTGCTCGCGCGCGCCTTGAATTACAAAAGCCATTATAATTGTAATTAGAATTACATCTGTGACGTACAGTAAGTTAATAAACACACTTTGCTATGCCAGAAGAGCCGCAACAGCGGTGAAACGCGTAGCGCAAAGGCAAAGAAAAGGAAGACTTTCGTTTTTCATTGATTTTGATATATATATAGATATATATATATACATATATTTTTTTGTTTTTTTTTTTTCGCATTTTGCAAAATATTAGGATTGGTCTAGAATTTTTCTTTGACATCTGTGTCACGACAAAAGAAAAAAAAATCAATAGCAAAACCTTCGACTAGATATTTTTAAAAAAACCCAGGAAATTTACAAAAGAAAACACTTTGTTCAAATGACAAGATAATTTCCTTTCAAGCAACCGGCACTTCTGGCCGGGGAAAACTTACCAAAACATAACTCAATTTGCCATTTTCTTGCCTCTTTGTTTGACTTGTAAATTATTTTGATGGAAAGAAGGTATTAACACCGACTAGGTCATCGACTATCAAATTATATGTTGGAGTGATCATGATTAACCCCCGTCTGGCGTCGACAACTGTCAAAATTGAGGTAACTGCAAATAAACTCCCGGCAAGATATTTTGAAGTTATCACTGAAGTCGACGAGTGTTTACTTGAGGCAAGTCAAGTAATGTGTTTTTTTTTTACACACACATAGACACGCATATATAGATAGATAGATCAGTAGATTTTTAGTAGATTTGAAACTTGACATGATTCGCTTGAAGGTGTTCCATGACTTGCAGCTTACAACTCACACATTTTGTAATGACATATTTTTCTATGACCATTTTAATTTAGAAGGACTTCTCTTACAGATTGCCATATATATCTTATCAACTTATAGCTAATCAATGAGCGATGTCTCCGATTACGTCTTGTGTCCATACATTAAGATTTAGAGTTGCTTTTTAAGGGAAACAGCAAAGTTGCTTTTAGCTATAGAACCATGAAAATTTTCTTCTCTCTTACTCTTGTCTTTCTCTCTTTTGAGAAGTTTCTCCGACGATAATATCTTTGACTTTTAATTTCCTGAAAACGCAATTTCCACCAGAATCGTACGTTTGTTTCCCGCAAGTCTACGCGATGCTAAAACTGTATTAGCTTTTGAATTAAACGAGGGAAATAGGAATCTCTGGCTTAAGAACATGATTAGTCAAACAAGGGGAACAAGTATAATTCATAGGGTCTTTTTTTTTTTTTCAGAAATTCCCTTTTTTTTTCAAGTTCGCGGACGCTCATATTCTACTGTCGGCTATATTCGTTTACTCTTACTGGGCCTTTCAATAACATGCGGACTCCTAAATTCAAAGGTCAACAGACAAATGCAAATTTAGTCGGTGGACCAAATTTAGCCAGATAAAGTTTGTTTCTCTCACTTATTGCGAAAAACTCTTCCGGACGGCAGTTGAAAAATTCAGATTTTAGTTGTTCTTCGAAGCTGATCCAGCCGCAATGAGCAAATTTGCACAGACATGTAGATATAGATATCTATTATCTCTTTGAATTAACACCGAAAGGTTCTTGTATCAGCAACAACCACCAAAAGCAATTTCAGTAGGTTAAACTGGGCGCGAAAAATCAGGAAGTGTGAGACGTGGCGCTTGTCAAGAGACAAAAATCTCCAACAAGGTTAGTCAACAAAGGCAAACTTTGCTTATATATATATATATATATATATAACTGCAGGTGGAAAAACTGAAGACTTCATCTGTTATATATATATAAACGGTAAACTTCTGTGTCGAATGAAGATATTAAAATCAATGAAAAACGAAAGTCTTCCTTTTCTTTGCTTTTGCGCTACGCGTTTCACCGCTGTTGCGGCTCTTCAGGCATAGCAAAGTGTGTTTATTAACTTAGTGTACGTCACAGATGTAATTCTAATTACAATTATAATGGCTTTTGTAATTCAAGGCGCGCGCGAGCAATTAACGTAATTTCAAATCATTAAGAACGAGTTTATATTTCAAAATAAAATACCTCTCTTTGTTCTTTCTCGTGCCCTCGGAGGGGCTGAGAATCTTGTAAAACGGAAAGATAGTGAACTGAGGAGTCAATCCCGCTGCACATTCATCAATATGCTTGCTGACTCCCAGCATACGTGTGTGCGGGTCTCTAATTTGTTGTTTATGCACTGTCACTCTATTTCTGAGGACATCACCCGTTTCTCCTATATAATTATGTCCACATCCTGCACATGTTATTACGTATATCAAGTTCGTAGAGGTGCAGCACTACGAACTTGATATACGTAATAACATGTGCAGGATGTGGACATAATTATATAGGAGAAACGGGTGATGTCCTCAGAAATAGAGTGACAGTGCATAAACAACAAATTAGAGACCCGCACACACGTATGCTGGGAGTCAGCAAGCATATTGATGAATGTGCAGCGGGATTGACTCCTCAGTTCACTATCTTTCCGTTTTACAAGATTCTCAGCCCCTCCGAGGGCACGAGAAAGAACAAAGAGAGGTATTTTATTTTGAAATATAAACCCGTTCTTAATGATTTGAAATTACGTTAATTGCTCGCGCGCGCCTTGAATTACAAAAGCCATTATATTTAAAATTAGAATTACATATCTGTGACGTACAGTAAGTTAATAAACACACTTTACTATGCCAGAAGAGCCGCAACAGCGGTGAAACGCGTAGTGCAAAGGCAAAGAAAAGGAAGACTTTCGTTTTTCATTGATTTTGATATATATATATATATACATATATTTTTTTGTTTTTTTTTTCGCATTTTGCAAAATATTAGGATTGGTCTAGAATTTTTCTTTGACATCTGTGTCACGACAAAAGAATTTAAAAAAAATCAATAGTAAAACCTTTGACTAGATATTTTAAAAAAAACCAGGAAATTTACAAAAGAAAACACTTTGTTCAAATGACACGATAATTTCCTTTCAAGCAACCCGCACTTCTAGCCGGGGAAAACTTACCAAAACATAACTCAATTTGCCATTTTCTTGCCTCTTTGTTTGACTTGTAAATTATTTTGATGGAAAGAAGGTATTAACACCGACTAGGTCATCGACTATCAAATTATATGTTGGAGTGATCATGATTAACCCCCGTCTGGCGTCGACAACTGTCAAAATTGAGGTAACTGCAAATAAACTCCCGGCAAGATATTTTGAAGTTATCACTGAAGTTGACGAGTGTTTACTTGAGGCAAGTCAAGTAATGCGTTTTTTTTTACACACACATAGACACGCATATATAGATAGATAGATCAGTAGATTTTTAGTAGATTTGAAACTTGACATGATTCGCTTGAAGGTGTTCCATGACTTGCAGCTTACAACTCACATATTTTATAATGACATATTTTTCTATGACCATTTTAATTTAGAAGGACTTCTCTTACAGATTGCCATATATATCTTATCAACTTATAGCTAATCAATGAGGGATCTGTCCGATTACGTCTCGTGTGCATACATTAGAAAGATTTAGAATTGCTTTTAAGGGAAACAGCAAAGTCGCTTTTTGCTATAAAAGCATGAAAATTTTTTTCTCTCTTACTCTTGTCTTTCTCTCTTTTGAGAAGTTTCTCCAACGATAATATCTTTGACTTTTAATTTCCTGAAAACGCAATTTCCACCAGAATCGTACGTTTGTTTCCCGCAAGTCTACGCGATGCTAAAACTGTATTAGCTTTTGAATTAAACGAGGGAAATAGGAATCTCTGGCCTAAGAACATGATTAGTCAAACAAGGGGAACAAGTATAATTCATAGGGTCATTTTTTTCAGAAATTCCCTTTTTTTTTCAAGTTCGCGGACGTTCATATTGTACTGTCGGCTATATTCGTTTACTCTTACTGGGCCTTTCAATAACATGCGGACTCCTAAATTCAAAGGTCAACAGACAAATGCGGTTTTTCGCTACCGTCAATCAAATGTTCGGTGGCTCCTCCAAGCTTCCGACTATTGTCGAGCATACAGTAATCAAATCAAATCGTTGAGCACACCCAGACAATATAGTCGGAAGCTGGGAGGAGCCGCCGAGCATTTGATTGACGGTAGCGAAAAACGCATTTGTCGATTGAGCTTTGAATTTTAGAGTCCGCATGTTATTGAAAGGCGCAGTAAAACACAGCTATCGCTAGGCCATTGGGCCAATATTACAAATAATTTCCACGAGCGAAATCTTAAATCGCGTTTGCGTGAAACGGCAAAAGCGAACGAGTGTGACAATACTAAGTAGTTTTACGCGAGTAACTATGGCGGATCTCAATTCTCAAGCAAATGACCTCACGGTTAGTTAAAATGAAAACGTCAACATACAATACATATGGGTTATTGACCAAGAGTGAGGTCAAGATGGCTGGATATTGGCCAAGTTCTTCTTTTAGAGAATGATCTTGACCGAACAAGCTTGGTCAATAAAGGATTTATTATACGGGATAAAATACCAAAAAATTATTTTTGATCTTGCAGAACCAAGCAAGGAAATCCCGAGCGGCCTAAGGGCTCGTCCAATTTTGATAACTTGTAAAATACCAGTGCCGAGTTCCAGCGTTAATTTTGAATTGAACTCGGAATCGTGCTATTTCCTACACTACTTCCAAGTGATCTTGTTATAAAACGTAGCGAAACGTTTTCGATTTTGGGGATTTAATTAAGTAATACATAGACGGCGTGTTATTGCAGTTTTCGCGACTTTCTTTGCCCACGAGAGAACCCGGATCGATATAACGACCACTGGCTGACTCAGAAATACGCACAGTCACAAAGAAAGTCCATGTTTCGCAGACCTCCTGGTCATAGACCAGTTACAGTTCGTTGCCCTTGGTACCAGCCATAAGATCTGCTAATTAAATTTGCTTTGTATATTTCAGCATTAAAGATGCTTAATTTATCATTGACGATACTGTCTTCAACGCCCTCGATGAATTTATCTCTTGAGGCGCGTGATAAACAGGGTGCGACAAATGAGGATATTATTCAGGTTGTGTTCCTTGCACTGGTCATTCTCGTGGGAGTTACCATTAACTCGCTTGTTTGCTTGGTCATTAAAAAGCAAAGGAGACTTCACACCGTCTTCTATAGCTTCCTAGTCAGCCTGTCCATATCTGATCTCTTACATGCCGCGTTGAAGATGCCGACTACGTTGCTCTCTACACTTCATATTCGTTGGTATCCTCATACCTCTCTATGCTACATAACAACGCCTTTTGGGGTTCTCTTTGGAGCTGCGACTGTCTTCAACTTGTGCGCTGTCGCGCTAAACCAATTCTTCATTATTGTGAAGCCACTACATTATCCCATGATGATGACCGCAAGGCACGCAGGGCACGTTATAGCAGGCTTATGGGTGGGAAGCTTGTTCATATCGCTGCCACCCATGTTTTGGAGGTCGGCGGATACCATTTGTAAAAGTGGTGCTGTGTCCAATAATAATTACCTTTCTGAAGTCCTATATTTTTCTGCGCTGTGGACATTTGTTGTAATAATACCGTCCATCGTCATGGGAATTAGCTACACCAAGATATTTCTGGTAGCCCGCTATCAGATTTTCAGAGAAGACAATGAACTGCATGTTGGTATTAGAGCATCCCGGTCGCGCAAAAGAGAATTTCGCGCGGCAGGCCTTCTCGCTTTAATTGGCGGAGTTTTCATTTTTTGCTGGCTTCCTTTTTTCATCGTTCAAACTTTGCATAAATTTTCAACCGTCAAAATTGCACCGTCCTACTTCCGCGTGTTTCTTTGTGTTATGTATTCAAAGTCAGCCATCAACCCGCTATTATACACGGCTCTCAACAAGGAACTGAGAAAAGCTTTGACGCAATTTTTTGGGCTTCCAACGAAAACACCACGCGAAGACAGCCTTCGCCTAAAGATCCAAAACGGTCCCAGGAATGTCGAGAGTTCATTATAACAACACACCCAATATATTCACCTCATAATGGCATATGTCCCATCACATCGAGTGTTTGGTACCTTTCAACACAAAAAATTTGTGTAACGGATAACATCAGAGAAGCCTGGGTTCGACTACTGCTCAGGGCGTTGCGTGATGTGTTTATTACGTTGGCACACAAGTGCACTCCGACTTCCAAAAGCTCAGTCCAATTTCTAAAAACTCACTCTGTATTCCAAAAGCTCAGTCTGACTTCTAAAAGCTGACACCGAATTCAGTCGCTTGCATGCGAAATAATGGGCAGAGTATTGTGGAAAATGTGTATTTAAGGACGTTCGCACCCATTGCTACTGCGCATTTTTTCGCGCATGTCACGCACACGTCATGCATCGCAGAACACGCAGGTAAACACGATGCTAAAGGCGCAAACATTTTCCACAAGAATGGAACGTGAAAGTATGTGGCATCATGGGATAGCTGTGGACCCAGGTCTTCTCGGAAATGTCACGCAGTGGCGTGACAGTGCGAATAGACAATCGCTTTGAGAACTTCGCAGCGATTTTACTCTCTTGAATGCTCGGTGACCCCCATTTTTCTTTCCGTAGATCACTTCCTTTCTTGATTTTGTCCTTTTAGCAAAAAACAAAAAAAATCTGTACGTGAGAAGTTACAAATATTTGGCCTTTTATGCTCTCGTGCGACCGAAGTCTTCTTTCTTAGACTAATATGTATCGTTTTTCAAGGTCTATTTCACCTCAGAAAAAGACATCAGCTGCAAAGGTTAATTTAATTATATTAGTTATGTTGAACTGAGTACGTTTACCTGATCTAAATTTCACTAATGTAGCTTTTTTATTGCTGACAGTTGTAAACTAAGATCGTCCTAAAGTAACGCAATCTTCTAAAAATGCACCTCATGATCTCGAAAACGAGCACGGTGAACCCCCATTTTTTTTTGCCTTTTTGGCAAAAGTAGATCATAACCTTTCTGCGTGGCAAGTTTAAAAAAAATCTGTACGTGGGAACGTTTTGGGCGCGAACGTCCTTAAGTGCACTTTCAAAATGACGGAGGCCCCAGGCTAACCCCACAACAGCAAATGTAAACTTTCCGCAGTAAAATTGACGGTTCACAAGAAATTCTGTTTCACTAGTGGAACTGAACCTGATCGATCAAGAAACCCTAACGCTGAATGTGAAAGGAAGTGTAAGACAGACCTACACGGATTTCCCATGTGGTTTCTTAAAACGCCCAAGTTATATTTTTGCAGGAGCCCATGAGTAGGAGCTTGCCTCTCCCGTACAAGCCCTATGAGTCAACCTTTGCGTGTATCTTCGGCTCTGCACGCTCTGTTTAGAAGGGTCAATCGGAATAAAATCACAGTTGTCAAACGAAGACAAAAATAAACAATTTATTTAAATTGTGCAAATTGATGTAAACGTGAGTCTCCTGCTGAAGGATTAGTTCTAAAAATAGAAAGATACGCGCAAAGGTGTCCTACTCACGGGCTCCTGATTTTTGCCTTTGGGTTGAGGTATTCCCTCTTTTATATGATATGATCAGAGGTTCTTTAAAAATTGTGTTCAACCGTGGTTGATTCCGTTCCAGTGCTCCATCATTGTTTGTTTAACTGAGATTGCGCTGATTTTATATAACGCCTTATTCTAAGGCGTTGTTTCAGTTGGCACTCTCTCCGAAGGTTGTTTTTGAATGGTTTGTTGTAAGCATCCATTATTGCCTGTCTTTCTTGGCAAACATAAAGAATGGCTTCATGATAGATCACCTCTTTAAGGCTTTTGTTCTGCCAAAGATCACGTACGCACTTCCATTCTATGGAGTCAGCCTGCATGGTAGATTTAAACATCATACCATGCTTTTAAAAAAGTGCAATAAGCGCCGCTACGCTTTTGAGTTAATTAATATCTATGACCTTTTAGAGAAGTGTTACAGCAGGTTGTTCGCCAAGATCCCCCCGGGTGGGAGAGGGAGGGGGTATTCCCTTGTATAGGTTGTGTGCGGCCCCAAAGGGCACGGTGTTTTAGCCGTTTTGGTCTGAAATAGGGTATCAATTTTGAAGCACTTTGGTCTGAAATAGGGTTAGGTTTGTTCACTGAAGTATGAAGAAGCTTCTTCTTCGTCATTAGGCAATACGACCGTCAACAAAGTCCTTCTCAAATTATTAAGCCAACCGTGTAACAGCTGAAATTCGTCTGAAATAGGTCTGAAACAGGGTATCAAATTTTTGGTCAGGTCTGAAATAGGGTAGGGAAAATCACAGATTTTGGTCTGAAATAGGGGAAGGACACCCCCACCCAATTTTTCTGGGGGGAGGGGGGGGGGGGGCAAGATTAAGAACAATGCTAAGCATGCGTTATGTACCCTTTTACCGAACGTCAAAGCCGGAGTCATCTAAGAAGTTAAGATCACAAGCAAGTCAATTACGACGGATTAACACAGAGCGTCTTAAGAATAGATGGTTTTGAATCACGTGATGAGACGGCCATGTTAGTGCAAAAAACAATAGTAAATACCGCTCATGTGTTGCATTATAATAGAGTCAAATTCCCAAATGACTTTTTCTCTATTGTTCTGTGCACCAACATGGCTGCTGTGACGTCACCTGAAGACCATTTATAGTTATTTTAATAAAATAAGGTTCAAATATGTTTTATCAGGTTTTATGAGAACTAAATAATATGTGCGATTTTTATGATTTGTATACTTCACTCTCTGTAACGTTTGTTATGTATTTTAACGCGCGAAATAAAGGCATTTTATTTTATATATTTATTTCAGTATTCATTAAAAGAAAAGCAATGAGATTGCTCAGAACAAACTATTCAGAGTGCCTCCTCAAATTCAAGCAACACCTTAGAACAAGGAGTTATCCAAAATCAGTGATAGAAAGGTTCTCTGTCCTCCAGACGGTTAGGCTTGATTTCCAGCCGTTTTTGGGGTCCGGGCAAGGAACGCGGGCTAACAAAACGGCTGGACCGATCGAGCCTACCAGACGGGCGGCCCTTACGCAAAAGAAAAAAGACACAAGAGGATATTTTCCTTTGTCAGCAATCTTAAACACTGATGGAGCACTGGAACCTGATAAGGAACCAACCACGTTTTAAACAACCTCGTTCCCAGGGTCTCCAATAGGGAATAGGGAGCTTTAGCAACGACGACGGCAACAGCAACGAGAACGTCGTCGTTAAATGTGAATTCGCGTTATTGTAATCGCTTTGCGCTTATTCCAAGCATTTTAAGGTGACAAAGGTGTGAAAAACCCTCAAGAAAGAAACTAATATGAAGGGCGCTCAATTTAGGAGAGAAAATGAAAATTTATTCTCAAGCGCTGACGTTCACCCTACCTCAAATTTGGTCATTTGACATTGTTGATTTGCTGACGACGGCTAAGAAATAGACAAAAATGAAAAGATGCACGTGCAGAGCGTGCAAAGCTATTGCTTTTTCCCATTAAATATGCAAATGTTTGACGTTCTCGTTGCCGTCGCCGTTGTCGTTGCTAAACCAGCCTAATAGGGAGCTTTAGCAACGACAACGGCGACGGCAACGAGAACGTCTCAAATTTGCATATTTAGTAGGCAAAAACAATATCTTTGCACACTCTGCAAGTGCGTTTTTCATTTTTGTCCATTCCGTTGCCGTCGTCAGCAAAACAACAACGTGAAATAGCCAAATTTGAGGTTCTATGGAGGACGACAGCACTTGAGGATAAATTTTCATTTTCTCCCCCAAATTAAGCTTGACTCATATCGGTTTCATTCTTGAGGTACTGCCCCACCATTGTCATGTTAAAAAGCTTGGAATAGTCTCGAAGTGATTACAATAATGGGAATTCATGTTTTGAGATGACGTTCTCGTTGTCGTTCCCGTCGTCGTAGCTAAAGCTCCCTAGGGACCTTAAGATCTACGACGGCGACGTCGACGAAAACGTCACCTCAAAATAGAACTTTGCTCTAGTAAAAGTCTTTCGCGATTATTCCATCTCGTTCACGTCGTACAATGTGGGCGAAGTATCCTAAAAATAAATGGGTACGAGCGGTTTCAGACTGAAAACAGAGAATGAAAGATTCTCTGTTGCATGCTCACGTTGTCGTCAAAACCTAAAATTTGGTGATTTCATGTCGTCGTCACGCAGAGAACCGCAAAAATATGAGCTAAGATCCGTGCCGCACGTGCAGCACGATTATTTATGCTCTTTTAACCAATGATATCATTGTTTTGTGGCGTTTTCGTCGACGTCGTCGTCGTAGATCTTAAGCTCCCTTTTAATTGAATACGCGTTGTCCATATCTCAAAAAGAGACTTTGTCCGAAATTAAACGTCCGTAGTAATCTGATTACAAGTGATAAATCTTTCACAACTGTCACCTGCTTTCTTTTGCCAGGCACAAGATCTGAAGACGTCTTCCGTCTAATGTCTTTCTCTGCAATTCTTATCTTAATTCTTCCCACATAGAGTCTTTTTAGGTCGAGAAAGAGATTGGAAGCCATGCTTTGGTTCCTAATCGTTGCTATAAAAGCTGATATGTCTCTCAAAAATGTCCTGGGGATGGAGTTGAGAAAGAAATCTCTAGAAAAGACGTTTAACATATTCCGATAATGTTATAAATCGTGAAGAAAATGAACAACTTACATCAATTTTGTTGCATCCTATGTTCTTTGGTTACCCTGGGTACCAGAGGTTTTTTCTCGCGAGCGGCGGACGGGAATTCTTCGCTTGGCTTCGGCGGCCAAAGGCCAACGGCATGAACGGCGAAGCACAATAGAGACATGACCGACACCGAAACTGCGCAAGAAAAACCTCTGGCACCCAGGGTATTCTTTGGTGTGCCACTGCAACTATACCGTTAGCTTTGCTTTCAAGCCAATTAGGATGTGTCTGCCTAGAAAATTGCTTTGTTAGTGACTTCCCGGCACACAAAGGACGTTTTCCCAAGTCATAAAAATTTGTGAAGTTTGCTTAAGAATAGCACTCGACTCAAATCGTTTTATTCTTGTACACTGAATTTGTTTGTAACATACCCTAGGTCCTGCAAAATGATAAGGTACATGTATGTTGGAATATGTATATGACCTATTTCAAATATGTGCTTTCTTACGTAAAATACAAAGAGCTAAAGATGATGAAAAACACACGGAGAATGGCCTAAACATCGCTACCATACTTTCATTCCACAACTTTAAGGTCTTCAATAATGGTTTTCAAAACCTGTTCCATGCGTCAGCAGGAAGAGAAAAGCAAGTATAATGAAGCTTTCCGAAATCTCAAGGAATTTTAAAAATGTTATTTCTTGGGATCATTCTTTAATGTCCTTTAGTTTGGCCACTGATGGACGTTCAAGTTTGAAGCTTTTTTCAGTTGCACGATGATCTGAAAATCCTTTATTTCCCTTGTTAAAAGAATTGGGACCAGCTGAGGTGGGCGTGTTTCTATATGGGAACAAAAGAAGAACTTTCAAACAAATGTAATAATAATAATAATAATAATAATAATAATAATAATAATAATAATAATAATAATAATAATAATAATAATAATAATAATAATAATAATAATAATCCTCACCTCGAATTTGTTTAAGCGGAAAAAGGAATGTAAATAGATGTAATTAACTAGCTAAGATTTAAAATCCACTGGTCGATGGAATAAGGATATATATGCACAAAAGGAAATAGAATCTGCCATAGTAATAATAAGAGAACTTTATTTTCACAAGATATTGTTTAAAGCTGAAGAGCTTGTGGGGCCGTGCACAAATTAATTCAAATCAAATTAATACATATTAATCATATTGGTTTTTGAGGAGAGGAGAAAAGCAGAGTACCCGGAAAAAAACCTCTCGGAGCAGAGAAGAGAACCAACAAACTCAACCCACATATGACACCAATGTGGGAATCGAACCCGGGTCCCATTGGTGGGAGGCAAGTGCTCTCACCACTGCGCCATCACTGCTCCCTGTAACGAAACAGGCCTGTCATTTTTTTTTTTTAATGATTTAAACTGTTGAGTTGTAAAACAGATGAAAGGGAGAAGACAGAGATCCTCTGGACAATTTAAGCAATGTCTCTGAAAAATTCAGGTGGCTTCAAAGGGAGTCAAACCATGGTTCATGCTGGATTTTGTACATAAAATTCCAGAAGTATTCAAGGAGTTTTCAAGAATCAGAAATTGAGTTTTCAAGGAGTGTTTGTAATGAGATTTCTATGCCATACATTGTGTTTCAGTGTTTTCTTTGCTGAAAAAGCCTACCTTGATGTTCTTTCCCACATCCCTGTGAGTTAAGTGCACGTATGGGCATTTTAATTTTTGCATTTAATTTTTCTCCCATAGTCAAATTTCGGCACAATTTTTTAAATTCTTTAAATTCAAGGAGTTTTCAAGCAGTTTCCCACCAAATCCTTGAAGTCCAAAATTAAATTCCAGGGCTTTTCAAGGACTTCAAGGAGTAGCACAAACCCTGTCAAACCCATGACCTCTGCAATCCTTCGACAGAATTTTTCAGGTAACTACAAGAGACAATAATACTTTTTCAAATTGTCCAGATAAGTGCAAGGGTTACAATATTGTACTTTCCCTTTTTATCTATAACCCTTACTTCAAAAAGACCTTTTATTTCATTCAAGTAATAAAAAGAGGCACAGAGGTATTAATGTTCTTTCAAGACTGTTGGTAAGATAGTCTAGAGTACCTTCCAAGATTTCGCATCCTCATTTTGGCTTCTGCTGGCATTTCCTCCTCTTCATCACTCTAACATAATGAAAATCAAATCAACCCAGGGCAGAAACTGACGGAACTGACATGGATCAAAATTAACTTTAAACTTGTATTTAACCCATTGAACCCTTGGAGTGAGACTTGATGGATTTTACTCTATCTAACACCAGATTATCATCAGTGAAGGGGGGGAAACTAATTTCCCTTTCATAAACAAGCGATGCCATTTTTGACAGTCAATGCCATTCTTGGTAACCAAGCCTTTTTATTCAGTTTTCTTTCAATAAATTGTTAGGATAGCTATATTTAAGTACTTTAAAATTGCTATCTTCAAGGCGTTGTTTTGGTAGTGTATAGGTTAAGTGCACTTACCATTTTAAGTGACATACGCTGCTAATCTAGTACTAGATTAAGTATTTTCTTTCTCATTTGCAAACAACAAACTTAACAGTGAAAATTGTTCTTATTTAAGTCTTGTCCAAATGACATCGCTTGTTTACAAAAAAGAAAATTGCAGGAGTCAATGGGTTAAATAATGCAGTACATTTTAATACAAATGAAAATAATTGTAATAATAAATATGAATGCTGACATTGATACCGACGCAGCTGAAGGAGTCATTAGGGCCGTTTATACGAGAGAAAATAGGCCGCGGCTTACTCTGGCCGCGGCATACATAATACGCGAAAGGAACTATTTTTGTACGAGTATAAACTCCCAGGTCAGGATAAGCTGCGGCTTGAGAAAGCTGTGAACGTAGATTTTGTACCATTTATACGGGCTGTTTGCGTCTTATGTAAGCCATGGCCAGAGTAAGCCGTGGCTTACTTTCTCTCGTATAAACGGCCCTATTGTTTAAATTACAAGGAAGGGTTACGTTTATGCAAGCGTTGGCTGTGTAGCACTTATATTTCAACAAACTTAAGTATTAGAGGGTGGTGAAGTGCTAGTTTTCTACCCATATGAACCATGTGAGTGTTAGCCCTACAAATGGAAATGGGCCGACACAAGGACAGAGGAAAACTCTGACCAGGGTGGGAATTGAACCCACGACCTTTGGGTTAGATCAAAGCTACTCTAAGGCTGCTCTACTGTCGGTAGAGCAGCGGTGACCTAACCAAAAGGTTGTGGGTTCAATTCCCACCCTGGTCAGAGTTTTTCTCTGTCCTTGTGTGGGCCCATTTCCATTTGTGGGGCTAACACTCACATGGTTCATATGGGTAGAAAACTAGCACTTCACACCACCGTCTAATAGTTAAGACTATTTAAATTAATTTACTGATAATTATATGAACTTTACATTAACTTTTATTTATGTAATTTTTTATCCTTTTTTTATATTTATCAATTATTCTACGAGGGCACGCTGGATATGAAATGATATATATAACCAACGAGGTGCGTAGCGCCGAGTTGGTTATGATCATTTCATATCTAGCAAGCCTGAGTAGAATACATGTAATTGTTTTACTAAAAACCCCAACATCACAACTCTTTTATGTTGAATTTATTGGGCCATTTTTTCTTGGAGCCGCAAAACTGTGTATTTGCTGCTGTGTTCATTGACCATATTTGGTAGTGCAGGTATATGAGCTGATAACCTGTGTCCGGCGAGCCAATGAAAATGCTGGAAATGTGATATCTGTAGTTCAGTTTTTAATAATTGTATATAGATGGTTTTTTTTTCTCGTTTTCATTACTTTTTGTAATGAACATTCAACATTTACTAAAAAAAATTGTTACTTACAGTACAATTTCAGCACATTAACAATAACTGCCACAATTGCACACACTATTTACTCAAGACTAATCTTACTACTCTTACTACTTCGTGCAGAACAATATATCTTAAGAGTCCTCAATATCCAGGAAATATAGAGGGCTTAAGCTTAAGTCGTAAAAAGTTTACTGTTGTTCATCGTGGTCAAGTACAATAATAGAGTATTCTCGTTTGTCTCACGATGTGGTCACTTGTGATGTCGATGAAGTGACCACACCGTGAGACAAACGAGAATACTTTATTAAAAATGTTTTTACTACTTGCATTCATCAATATTCACGTTCCTACACTTTATAAATAATTGTGAATTATTTCTTAAATTACAAGGTAGTTGTACTGTATAATAGGATTTTACCAACAATCGGCGTCAAAATTCTTGAGACACTCTTATCCTTTAGAGTCGATTTCAAGCTCGGTACGAAAATGGCCCCCTCCCCCGCACCCCCAGGACAATGTTGTGTTTTTCTGGTTTCTACGAGCCTTGCGGACAGCAGTACAACATTGATTAGGGTGGGGGAGGGAGGGGTATCGCGGAAACGTACTTTTTGGACAAGTTTTCTTTGCAAACAATGAATGTTTCGTTGCCCGTGTGCTCTGTTGGCAACTGTCTCAACTAATTTTGTCGCCGATAGTCTGTTTCAGAAAACTTCTTTTATACCCTTTATACGGGCACTTATAGTCCACTCTGTCTGTCAATATGACCACATGAGTGAAAGACTTTTTACTGGTCTAAAAAATTGCGGATAGTTTATTATTCTCGTTTTCGAATGTGAAAAATGCGTTGTCCTGTGCGAAGCGAAGATTGTGACGTAAGTGCAAGGGACCTGTTCATTTTTGCCTTCTTTTATACGCTATTTGTGAGTAGCGTTAAAGTATGGATTTGGTAAAGGGTTATGCCTCTAACTCCACTTCATCAGAAGAAGCGGATTTTGTAGGTCGAAGCGGTGTCGCAGATGAACGCGAAACAGATATGGTGGCTGTTACAGCCGGGGAACACATTTACTTTCCACGCTCAAATTGCTACGTCAGTGCAAAAAGACCTTCCACATTGTCGCAGATGCTTTGCAGAGCTGGTTATGGTGGGAAATAGATGTTTTTGGGAGTAAGGAAACAATATTTTCTCATTTACCACGAGTAACCACGAGTAACCACGAGTAACCACGAGTAACCACAAGATTATTATAAAAAGATAATGTAATTATTCTACTTGTTAATTATGGTTACTCGAGGTTACTCGTGGTTACTCGTGGCCACTCCTCCGCGGAGTTCCGAAAATCAGAGTACAGCACTGTTTGCTGTTCTTTTTTTGTCCCAGGAGTTATAAACTGTCTTTGCTATTTATATTTCCCTCTTTTTTATGGCTCATACCCCTAGTGACAAGTTGAAATGGAATTATGTATGGTGAATTTCAAAAGGGAATGCTAAACGTCACGCAATGTTCCCAAAGTATCACTTTATTTCAAGGTATGTCAAATCTAAAACACTGCACAAATTGTCTTGAAATTATCATTATTTTGTACGATGTCCTTTCTCTCAATAATAAGTGTTTGTGGCGTGAACTTAACTTCGCTGGACGTTCGACATTCACATTTTGGCCGTTGTAATTGACGTTCTCGGTAGTGATTACTTGCGTTAAAATTTCTCATTTTTTAGAATGCGGTACATAGAAGCCCGTGAGATATCACTTTCCCTGACAATATCATTCACTTTCCGCCCTTCGCAAATAGATGGTAAGCGTATACATGCCCTTATCTCGTTAGAAATGTTCTGTGTGAAAACCATGTTCGACACTGAAATGTCTGCAATCACACCAGTGACTGTTACATCACCGTAATAAAGAAAAAGGTGATTTATATATGTTCTGATTCCTATATGACATGACAAGGCATAAAGACGCTATTAAAATGTGTATATTTCATATATTAATGCAAAATAGGCTTATCAGAAGTCGTCGTTACACTTCATACAAAGTTTTTTCATACAGACAATCGGCATCAAAATTCTTGAGACACTCTTATCCTTTAGAGTCGATTTCAAGCTCGGTACGAAAATGGCCCCCTCCCCCGCACCCCCAGGACAATGTTGTGTTTTTCTGTTTTCTACGAGCCTTGCGGACAGCGGTACAACATTGATTAGGGTGGGGGAGGGAGGGGTATCACGGAAACATACTTTTTGGACAAGTTTTCTTTGCAAACAATGAATGTTTCGTTGCCCGTGTGCTCTGTTGGCAACTGTCTCAACTAATTTTGTCGCCGATTGAAGTTTAATAAAATTGTCATTATATAATAAAATAATAATAATAATAATAATAATAATAATAATAATAATAAGAGGAGGAAGAAGAAGAAGAAGAAGAAGAAGAAGAAGAAAAGAACAGGAAAAATAAAAAGAAGAAGAAGAAGAAGAGGAAGGAGAATCACAATAATTATTAATGAGAGGAATTTACCGTAACAAGTGATATGCATGTACTGTAGATATTTGCACAAAAAATCAAATACCTCATCATTAAACACAGATGCTAAAGTTCCCTTTTTATGAAGTAAAACTGGCTCTTTCTTCTGCTTTTTTGATTCAGACCCCTAAAAAACAGAGCAGAGGGTTTAAAGTAAAGCTAAAAGGTCATGAAATGAAAGGTCATTAAAAGATACTTGTTAGAAAGGTGTTGGGTTAACCCCAGAAACCACAATAGAGGCCAGGTACTTTAAAAGAAATTATGGCAACAATGACGAATCATGGCTATAAAATGAAAAAAGTTTTTGATGTCAGTCATTGGAGAAAGGATATCATCATAGCCTCATTTTTTGCAGAGGTTAGGACCTTTCAATTTCAATTTCTGGATTCTAAAATTAAAACGTGATAAATTTTAATCCAGGAGACTTAATTGTCAATTTCATGTTACTATGTCCCCAATTAGTGCTCCAGCGCTAAATCTACTAGACACTTAAATAAAGTTCCTTTTCTTTATATTAATATATTGCAAGAGTGTATGACCTGTAAAAAAATAAATTTGATAAAATACAGATTTTATAGCAAAAAATATGATTAAAAGCATTCTTGTTTTAAAATGGTCTTGATAGCACAAGTGTTGCTAATATTTTTAAAAATACAGCCACAATTTTGAGTTTAAGGAACATATTTCGATGTTTCAAACATCATCATCAGCCAAAGTGAGTGCAATATTAAAGTTTTCACAAGATAATCCGAATATATATAACTATCAATACAACGATTCTTTGCAGATTAAAATTAATGTTCGTTACAAGTTGGTTAAATTCAAAGAAACCAACAATATTATAGAAAACACAACTGGCATAACAGTAAAAGTTTAAAAGTGTAATGCTAAACTGACATGATCAACTTGTTTGTTGAGTTCAGGTTTCAACCACTCAAATTATATGGAAGCTCTCCTTGATTTAAGTTGACAAAAAGAGGTAGCATTATCAATAAATTTGAAGCAAGAGACATCGCAATAATTATCCTAACAATTTTTAGAAAATCTAAGATGCTTGAAAATATGAGAATTATTATCCTGGAAAAGGTGCTCATTTACACGTTTGTAGAAATGCCTGTTGGTTTTAGCAACGTAGCGAGCACCACAGCCCACACAAGTAAATTATAAACTTGTATACAACACGTGATTTGAGAGAATCCTGATTAAAATCCTTTGGACTTAAAATGTTGCACAGTTTGAATGGTTGAATGGTTAAAATGTTGCACAGTTTGAATGGTGAAAAATTACTCTACCATTTAAATCCTTACAACACTTAATGATAATAGATAATTTCATCTAATGATGATGTTTAAAACATCGAAACTTGTTCCTTAAACTGAAAAGTGTGGATGTATTTTTTGAAATATTTGTGTTTCAGCAAAATAGATAACACTTTGTTGGCGTGAAAAACTTATCAGCTGTTGAAGCAGACGTTCAAAATATTTTGAATGAAGTAGTCCCCAAATTCCGCATTTTTATGTGCTGACCTCATAATCCCTTCCATTTTCAATGTCACGTCGACGTCAAGTAGCTTTACTATTTCTCAAGTTGTACATAAATACAACTTCATCTCATTTAAGCCATATCGCATGACTTTCTGAATATCTCACCAGCTTCAAATTAACTCCAGATCCAGTCGGCTTCTTTGGGACAGAGCCAGACAAAGATATCGCGATTTTTGGTTTATCGCCAGCATCTGAATGTGACGAAGTATTTGAGTTCTCTGACAGCTTTCTCTTCTCACCGACTGACACGTGCTTTTGGGAGGTGCTTCCTGTACATTAGACACAGATACTGCACAATTTCAGTATTAGCGTATAAGGTATTGACTTTAGGAATACCACAGTACGGATTTAGACCTTCATTTTCACGTTTCCCTTCACGTTTCGTGGGACTCGCTTCGACAGTGTTATCATCCGCCATCTTGCTTTGTAACCATACGCACTACAGGCCAGGTTGTGAAGTCTAATCGGAAGTGCTGTTGGTTGCAATCGACGCAAGAGAGAGACAGATTTGTCAGAGCGGTTTGTGCTGTGTTTCGCCGTTCTGTGAAACTCCCCTCATTGTTTTGGCTTTAGTGGTCGCGATGCATCTAATTTTTGATCGAGATAAGATATGAGTAGTTCCGTAGAAGATTGGCTTCGATCGCTTGGTTTCATCCACTACACCCAGGCTTTCCTTGACAATGGCTACGACGAGCTCGAGATCTGCAAGGAAATTGGCAAGGAGGATTTGGATGCCATTGGTGTTCGAAATTTCAAGGACAGAACTGATATCTTGAATGCTGTTGCCCGTCTAAAACAAACTGGAACAGCCATTTACTTTGTTCTTGAGGGAAATGATGTTAGCGAGAATTTTCAAGCTCAACCCGAGCGAGAAACATACCCTCCTATTCAACTCAAGATGATGCTGAGGGATAAATTAGAAGAAGACAAAATCGATTTGACGACTTCTCCATATTCTCAGCAGGTAAATATTTGATAGTCTTATTAATATTATTTTGATTAATAACCCTAGGAATCCAATAAAATCGTCAATGTGACTTTATAAGGATTGGGATTTAACACTTATTGCTCATCCTCTGAGCTTGGTTTTCGAGGCTTTTGACTTCCACTTCTTACATGATATTATGTTCGTGCTTGAGTTTATTGCTGAATACCCACGTGTAGAATGGCACTTCATTCACGTACATAGCCAATGAAAGGAAACGTCGAATAGCTCTTCCAAGAAAACATACTTCAGATCGAATATTAAATGGACTGAGCGAATCAAATTGTGCGTAGCGAAGGTTTGAAGTCTTCAGTCTCCGAGAACCATTACGTGAACCGGCAGGAAACCACAATTATCCCTCGAAATTTAGTCATCCTCTCTGGTATTTATTGGCATCCTTTAGGTAAGCGACTTACATTGTCTACATTGCGATTGTGTACATAGAAACTTGAATTAATTTTTGTGGTGTGTCAACAGCGGATAAATGTTAATTCTAACCCCGGCAATCTTTTAAAATAATATTGTTTCTTATGGGAGTGTGTCAGGTTCTACTGTATATCCCTTTGGTAAAGCCATTCATGTTGAGATCTGAGGGTTTTATTTCAGCCACCTTTCATGTTGTTGTCCTTTCCAAAGGTTAATGCTCAATAGCGCTTTTCACGGTTAGTTTTTCTCACTTGCATTGCAATGTAATCTAACGTGGTGCGAGGCAATTTCGCGTGAAAATTACAAAATCGCCCAAAATGCTAGATTATATTGTAAGGCAAGTGAGAAAAACTAACAGAGAAAAGGGCTATTAAAGTTTACTGTACATATTTACATAC
>OX421446.1:4685130-4697630 GCA_949126865.1 Montipora capitata
ATGGCCAACGAGGAGCGTAGCAGTGAGTTGGCTATGACCATTCTGATATCCAACAAGTGCGAATGGAATAATTGTTTTATTAAATTCCTTTAACTCCAAAAGTTTAGAAAGTACCGTTATGATATACGAACACAAAAGCAAGCAAATCTGAGCAAAATCGAAAAAACTTGATGAGAACTGATGCGATCTGTAAGACCTTGTGGTCAGACAGACACAGGCTCTTCACAAAAACATTTCTTACCTTCTTGAGTACTTCTTAGCGTCAGAATTGATCCAAACTTTCCACCAAAACGTTTTGTTTTTCTCTTTATTTACAATAGAGAGAAATTTCGCTTTCCGGTGAAAAAAACATTAGCTTAGCAACACTTAGAGCAGTCATTTACCATAAAAGGTCAAACTACTGTAAGGTACATGTATATGAGCTGATAACCGAGATTGAATGAACCAATCAGAGCACAAGAAATGCATTAACCGAGGTTGAAAATTTAATAACGAGTGATATTCTTATACAGTTCTGTGCAAAAAGAATGCAAACAAATTTTGACGAAATTCGCTTATTGTTCTCTGGAAATTTCAGGGGAAGATGTGTGATTTTTCGGCCGAAATTACAAAGAAATTTCGCTGAGCCACACAAAAATTCGAACGCAGGACGAAAACTCGCAAATCTTACAATGAAATTTCGGTTTGAGTTCGTACGTACTGAAACGAAAATTTGCATATCTAACAACAAAATTTCAGTTGGAGTTCGTACGTACTGAAACGAAAATTCGTAAATCTAACAACGAAATTTCGGTTGGAGTTCGTACGTACTGAGATGAAAATTCAAGAACTTTAATAATCAAAATATCGTAATCCTAAAGCCGCGGCTACACAAGCGATTTTTTTCTCGTGCTAGTGATGCAATTTTTTCAAATATTGTTGCGTCGCCAGCGCGCGATAAAGATCGCAAGTGTAGCCACCCTTGAACTGGCAACATGTACATCAATATAGCGAACATTTTGGTTGTTTTTCCACAAATTTGTTACATCGAACGCTCGATATAATGAACCAATTTCTCCAGTCCCTTGGCACCTCATTAAATCAAGGTTCCACGGCACAGGTCAGCTAAAATTTACGACAATGATTTTGAAGGACAGTGGTAAAACTGCTTAGTGTGGTGGTAATCCTAGCTTTATTAGGCAATGAAAATTTCCCTTTATTAGAGGCAAACTAAATTCCCTACTAAATAGAAAGTTATAACTCCAAAACTTTGATGAAATACTTACAGGTTACGAATCCAGCTGATTATTTGGATGTAGACAGTCCTGCCGAGCGGGAAAAGAAGTCAAGAGAGAAGAAAAGGAGAAAAGTGGAACGAAACACCAAGCTTTCTAGGAGTTTGGATTCTCTAAAAGAATTACATGGTAAGCAGAATCAACAAAATATTTTGCATTTCATGCTCAGCTAAGCAATTCATAGTATAAGTCTATATTATTATCAGCATATTATTTTATTGTCACTGACTTGCTTATTTTTCTCACTCAGTAAACATTGAACCACGGGATAGAGAGTCGTCCTCCTTTAAATCAAAACCATTTCGATTTAAGTGGTTGCAAGGAAGCAAGAAGAAGCACCATAGTGTCAGTGAGTCAAAGAAACAAGCCTTGGAAAAACGTCCATCAAATCCCACTGCGGCTAAAGACTATGACCTACTGGCATCTGCTATTAAAATGGGAGAGGAAGATCGCAAGGCATTGATGATCCTGGTCAAACAAGGAGAACTTACTGTGGAAGAGGCTGTGGAACAGTTAAAAAGGTCAAATGATGAATGCCAGCCTCACTCTTTTTAACTCAAAAACTTTACTAAATATCCCTTACCCTCTTGAGGGTGGGCCTCGTAGATTTTACTCTAACCCTAGATGAATTTACTCGTCAGTGGGGGCCAAAAGACCTGCCACAAGGAAAAGGTCTGAAGCAGTGTCTTCCTGCAAGGGAAGACACAAAAATGGCAACAGATTCCAATGATCAAACAGTGCAAACTGTACTTACCCTAACCCAAAGGGTGAAGCTATATTGAAGGCGAGGATCGAGCACATGCGTTTAGGGGACAGCGGTCGAAGAGTGTAGCTCGTCTTACAAGCTACATGTTTTACCAATACAGAAACAAACCTAACCTTAGGCCTAATGATACCTAAACAAGGGGTTTTAGGCTTAAGGTTAGCTTTAATGGTGTATTGGTAAAACATGTTGCTTACAGGTCACTTACAAGACATGCTACACTCTTCGACCACTTTCCCATAAACACATGTGCTCGATCCTCAATCAGCATCTTCTACATAGCCTCACCCTAATTCAAACCTCTACAGTCATTGCTCATTAATAGGATGAGACTTACGTATACATGAATGATGGAAAGTTTCTTGGCAATAGGCAACAGGCAAAAGGACAAGTGAAGAATCTGAGTCGTTGGCAGGAATTGAACCTACATGTACAACCTCTGTAACAATGGTCGGATGCTCTACCCATTGAGCTATTAGAAGTCCTAGGGAGGAGTGAGTTGTTTATCTAGGTCCTGAGTGGACCATGTGTCCCACTATCTGCAAGCTCAATGGGTAGAGCATCAGATGGGTGTTATGGAGGTCGGAGATTCCATTCCTGCCTAGGACTGTGATTTTTCATTTGTCCTTTGCCCATTGACAAGCAACTTGTTTCAGAAGATGAGACTTCGAACCAATTCAAATCAATCAAACTCTTAACCATAACTGATTGTATTTAGATATGAAGAGGATTGCAGCAAAGAGGATTATATAAAAGCTGGCAAAGTAAGTACTTTTATCTCTTACGATTTGATGCCTCATAATAATATTAATGTTACGTGTACATGTACGTTTGCCACTCTGGTCACTGCTGCTGCTGTCTATTGTTTGCCATCCTGGACTTTTGCTTCCACTTATGTGTCCTACAGTTTACACTGTAGGTTTGATTCTCAGACTCGGAAATATACTCATGTCCCACCACATATTCAGGTGACATGATTGTATTCCTAATTAGTAGTATTTATCTAAATCAAAGAATGACCATTACGTGTACTTGTATTACTGTAATTTAAGTATGAAAATTGAGTTCACCTATGATACATCACGCTTTTATTTCAGAATATACTGCTCACCATCCAAATCTTGCGCTAACATTGTGAAATATTGTTATACGAGTTTTTGTGTAGGAGAGCAAATCCCTATAAAAAAAGTTTCAGGTGGTTCCAACGAAATTTGAATGCATGAGCACTGCAATGCTGGTGCAATGCTCTACCAACTGAGGTATGAAGCCACTTATTTGGGATCAGGTCAGTTTGTTTGGCACCTACATAACAAATGTTGTGGATTCGAATCCCGTCAGAGTGACCTGAATTTTTCAGGTGTCTGTTAGAGACTATTGCGTAGTGTGAAGGGGTAGTTTCTAAAGAAACTGTGGTGCTGCGTCGGTGGGGAAGTAGTATACAAAAATTTTTGGTTTTATCAACGGAGTTGATAATGTAAATTGGCCACCGTACAGAGATTCTAAAAGCTGACGTTTCGAGCGTTAGCCCTTCGTCAGAGCGAATCGAGGGATTATGGGTTACGTGTAGTTTTTATAGTAGAGTTAGGAGCTACGCTATTGGTGGTAACATGGCAACGTGAAAAATAGGAATATATTAGTTAAATGAAAAGCGTTCGTTAATACCGTGAGGATTGAGGGTGCCGATTTGAAAGATGAATTTTTGTTTCAAATCGGCACCCTCAATCTTCACGGTATTAACGAACGCTTTTCATTTAACTAATATATTCCTATTTTTCACGTTGCCATGTTACCACCAATAGCGTAGCTCCTAACTCTACTATAAAAACTACACGTAACCCATAATCCCTCGATTCGCTCTGACGAAGGGCTAACGCTCGAAACGTCAGCTTTTAGAATCTCTGTACGGTGGCCAATTTACATTATCAACTCCGTTGATAAAACCAAAAATTATTGCGTAGTGTGCTGATGACTTCCCACATTTGTTTAAACCCTGCACTTCAAATGTACCGGTACCTTCATTTCAATGAGCGATTAATTATTGTTTTTTTGGATTCTGTGTTTTAAAGTTTGCATACTAAGGAGTGATAACGTTGTTCATTTTGTTTTTCCTTGGGCAGGATGACGTCCAAAATGATGATGAAAAGTCAGAAAGCAAACCAAAGTTAAAGCGTGGATTATTTGGAAAGAGCACAAAGAGAAAGTCTGGCAGTCGGCCTTCATCAGAAGTTATTGCTTGTGAAATGACCATGAGTGAAGATGATAGAATCAACTTGATGAGAAGCGTTAAAAGTGGAGATCTGACTGTTGACGAAGCACTCAAGAGGTTTATAAGGTTAGAAAGTTACCAATAAAATTAATTTTTTCAGTATAATTATTTTATTGGTAAACAAGATTCGATGTATTGGATTGCTACGGAGCCTCCGATGTAAAGAACCTCTTTCTTTTTGTTTTGGGTCAACACTCATTAATTTTCTTGAAAATTCTACCTGAGTAGGTTTAAGTTCCTTAATAGGTTTGAGGTTATTCCATTTATTCCATTCCAGCTGGTGTAACTGAGAGGTCAATGACTATTCCTGCCTGTTATGTTTATTAATTTTATTATGTTATGTTATATGTTTAGCTATGAAGAGAAACACAAGAAATCAGACTCAGATGACAGTACTGTTCCAGTCAAGGTATGAAAGTTAATAAAATTAATACATTGATCAATGATTAAAATAACAGATAAGAAATGTTACCAAGAAAGGCATCACTTCCTGTTCATCATCATCGTCATCATCATCATCATCATCATCATAATAATAATAATAATAATAATAATAATAATAATAATAATAATAATAATAAGTACAAGTATAATCTGGCTTGGCATAGGAAGTTTGATTGATGGAAGCCAAATGCAGTTTGGCCATTGGCGCTCAAAGATGAGATTCCACAGAATTGTGAAAATCGCAGTGATTCTAAATACTGTTATCTTTTGGTCAGTAGCAAAATGCATGTACAAGCTACATGTAGTGGAAGAAGTACCTGGAAACTGCTGCATTGTTTTCTTCTTTTCTTTTTGCCTTTACAGCAATCCCCCAGATTACCTAAGTCAGTCAGTCGATTTTCTCGCATTAGCATCAAGAGGGTGTCTGGTGTCTTCTCATCATCAGTATTGTCTGGTAGTAATAGTAGCGGCGAAGCAAACTCTGTCTTTTACACCAGTTCAGGTATGTTATTGATCTTAATATGTGTTGCTAGCATGTAATTTTTTCTTATTTTTATCTAAGCATCCATTTTAACAGAGCAAGCCGGTCTAAATGCAGTGCTGATAAAACAAAACTTAAAATCTGAGACGATGCGTGGAGAAAAAAATAGGGGAAAATCCCACAACCTGCCCCTGTCTGGCCTCATAGAGACAACAGTGATCTGATTAGAAGGTCGTGGGTTTGATTCCGACCCTGCCTGAACGAGTGAGTTTAACGATCCTTCACCACGAGTGAGTAATAAGAATCGTACAAACGAGCCGACCATGAAGTAATTTGTTTATTATATAAGTACAGAGATCATAAAGTTAACAAAGTAAGTGTTAATCGAGAGGCTATCAAACCAAAGATTGTGAACGAAAGTCCCAAACAAATAGCAAAATAATTATTTTTGAAATAAAAGGAATCTTCACCTTCCATACATGTACCTTGCTTGAGCACTTTTAAAACTCTGAAGTATTTTGTTGAGAAAACAAAGCAATAAAAGATCAAAACCTATGAAAACCATACACCAGTCGGCCACCATGTTTACAAATTTTACTCCCGCTGTTGGTGCACAGGCCACTGGCGCCAAGTTCAACATAATATTAGCCAATCAAAAAGCTGATACAATAATTTTTCACTAGTAAAAAAAAATTGTCTGACCAATCAAAAGGCTGATACGACAATTTGTCACAAGTGAAAACATTGTATGTCATTCTTATTTCATCACGGAAATGTACGTAAATCTCTATACTTATGTAATAATAGGTACTACTGCTTACACTATATACTTATATTTAGTGCCATGTGGTTAACTTGGTTCCACACACCTAAATTAGGCTTGCTCATATAAGAGAGGTAACTTAAGATTAGAGTACATGAGTAAGGGTGTTTAATTTTGAGCATGCTTAAATAAGACGGAATTGACCTAAAAACCATTTCCTAGGATTGCATTCAAATGAAAAGTCTCCTTGCACCAACCACCCATATTGTAATCATTCATGATATGTGACTGGTAGTATGAGAAAGGGAAGGTGTAGGTGATCATGTCCACGTGTTGTATACATGCTGTTGCAGAAATGGTGCACATTCTTAAGAATTTAATTGGAAAGGAAAGTGGTGCCATATCGCAGATTCATCCATAGACATTCCCCGAGACCCTTCGTGTCTGGGCCAGCCAAGCAATGGTTTCAGTTTCAAAAGAGTTATCTAGAACCTTTTGTTATCTTGACAAACGAGAGTCAAACCCCATTGCAATCTATTCTCTTGACTCTTCTGGGTTGGTGTTGACTGTAAAGTGTGTGCATGAAATTTGACTTATCATTTTTGCTTCCCATTGGCTTTTTTGATGGGCCACAAGACTTATAAGCCAATCACCAAGGACAGCAAAATTGGTGTAGTCATTGTCATCACTTGATGATAATTGAAAACTGCTCTACTGCCGGAAGAAGACCAGTAGTAATCTGTTCAAACAATGCAAACTTATCATTAGTCATCATGCTTTACTTTATCATCTTTGTCGTAGATGACCCTGCAAATGCAGATGGTAGGAGTGTCGAGGGCAGTGTGAGTTCCGGAGATGAAGTTGTGGGTACAGACTCTCCCGTCGCATCTCCAAAGACAGGCTTGGCAAATCAGGTAAAACTTGTAACAAATTAAGTTTACAGGCAGTAGGTTTTTAGAGATTGACGAATTTGTTCCCTATCCTAACTCACCAGTGAGTTTGGACTCTGGTTGTCTTGGTCTTTTGTGATTACCCACAGCAATAATTTATTGTGTTTAGCTTCACTTGCAAATAGTGTTTGTCATGTAATCAGTCTGCCAAGGAAGCCAGTCTTTAAGCTACAATCTTGGACAAAAAGGGTTGAGAATATTAAAAACAGGGGTTATTTTGCGCACTACGTTCTGAATATCGCACATTATTAGCAATCCCCCTCCCCCCTACAACCAGTGTTGATAAGCCCAGGTTCGACATGCTTTGTTTCGTCTAGCAACATTGATCAGGGGGGGTGGGGGCAAAAAGAGAGCTTATTTTTCATACTCGTGATCGGAGTTTAGTCCAAAAGCAGAGTTTTCTCAACAATTTTGTCCAAGATTGTATTTGGTATAAACTATCAAATATCTGTCTATATGAGAGTGTGAACACTCTCATATGTTTATAGTATGTAAAACTTGTCTTCTCATAGCTGATACACAGTAAGTTGTCGAGGATTACTTGTCATACAATAATATTGCGTGAAACATTGTTACAGCAGTGCATTATTAGCCATGTACGTGAATTGTTTACATAAGATAGGGTTCTGTTTACTTTACTTTACTGCACTGCGAATTGCTGTTCTTTTACATCGTGGAATTCATACATTAGTACGATTAAGAAGTAAGAGACCTACTGAGTCCTATAACGAGGACAATATGAAGGAGTTACATCAAAACCAGTCCGCCTTGCCGTAGCTGTTTTTGCCCACTTTGGTTTACACTGATCAAGATGTATATACAGATATGAAATTATCGCAGATATATTTATGTATGATTACACACAATAAGGAAATTGCACGGTTAACAACGGTTAATTTTGTGTGTTCTTTAACTGACATAGATTTACGGCGAAGGAATGAGAAATTTTGGTCGGTTAACGTGATTTGAACAGATTTGAAATATTTTTCATGACCAGTCTGTTTTTAGCCAGCCGGTGTGTTAACCGTTGAAATGCGTCACTTTTTGAAAGAAATGTAGAAATCTCATTGATTTTGTGCATAGTTTATACTCATTAGCAACGCCTTGAGAAAACAGTAGGGGAAATAAATATAATGCCTTGTAGTTATACTTAAAATTCGTGACAATTCGTATTCGAAGACGCACGGTTTACAAACAGGAAGTGGGTTTCTCGCAACCGGAAGTAATTTGCTCTATTACTATTTTGCTCCTGTTATACCACATTCTTGTTTGCTTTCCCAAAAAGTTTAGAGAACTGTTCTCTGACATATTTTTAAAAGAAGGGTCAATCTAGTTTATCGTATGGGTCACATCTGATCACACCTTTGTTGTGGCTTTTACCAACGAACAGCGTGACAACTTCCCTTTTAAGGCCTTGGACACCTTTCTTGATCCTAAAGATTGTTGCTAATGAAACTCCTACTTCCTCAACAACATCTTTAGCTTTGTCGTTGATGATCTTGCACCTGTAATAAAATATACGCTCCTAAAGCGTCGTCAACATGCCTTTTATGTACCATTTCCAGTTGTTTTGATAATGAACCTCAATGATGAAGTAACATTGTTTTTCTTTATTAGGGTTAATTAACTCTAATTGTCAATCGAATACCATGACGACATGCCTACGACTGATATATTTTCTTTTTTGTACTTACAAAACTCATACATACTCGCGTTTTGTGTTCTTGGGCAAAATGATCCCCAGACAATCTTGGACAAAAAGGGTTGAGAATATTAAAAACAGGGGTTATTTTGCGCACTACGTCCTGAATATCGCACATTATTAGCGATCCCCCTCCCCCTACAACCAATGTTGATAAGCCCAGGTTCGACATGCTTTGTTTCGTCTAGCAACATTGATCAGGGGGGGTGGGGGCAAAAAGAGAGCTTATTTTTCATACTCGTGATCGGAGTTTAGTCCAAAAGCAGAGTTTTCTCAACAATTTTGTCCAAGATTGTAGTCTGCAGGCCAGTCTTTCAGTTTCTTGCATCCTTAAAATTCATATCCAAGTCTTGCAGTACTTTTAGGAAAGGGTTCAAAATGTTTTCTTTTCAAAAATCAAACTTTATATCTGTTGATATTGTATCGTTAGCATCTAAGCCCTCATCCCTTCCAAGATCGACTTTGGTTTTTAATCCACTTGTAGTAATTTAAACTGTTTGTTTTGTTTTTTGGCTTGATTTTTGCTGATTATTGCTACTAAAATGTGCAAAACTGCTGTATGAGATGTGTAGTACAGTGCAGTACTAGCTCTCTACTCCCCTGAGGGCTTTTTAGGGCTAATTTACACGGTTGTGAGGGGTAGGGTGGGGTGGGGGGTCTCTTATCCTGTTTGTTATGCAGTGCACAATCATCGGCTGGGGATGCCACGCTTCAAAACAAAGCCAGGCCGCACCATTATCGCACCTTCTCAGACAGTGATTGAGCTCAGTTGGTTGAATAGATTTTATTGATGTTTACACAACGGTGTGTTGTTCTTTCACTTTAGTCGCAGCACAGTTCTTCCAGCAGTGTGGATAGTGTGGGGAAGACTGACGACAAGACGGTTGTTCGTAACGCACAACACCAGCCACTTAACTTTTTGTCGGAAATGAAGGTGGTGCTGGAAAAACAAGCAAGACCTGAGGGTACTGGCGATTCCGAAGGTAAACAGTGCTTTCTTTATATCCATTTCCATTCAACTTAGGTTTTCCGTGGTCACTGGTCAATTTACCATAAATTTCACAATGTCAGCGTGAATTCACATGTTAACGGCAAGTAGACCAATTTCGATATAATTATTAAAATTTAGTCCTAAACAAAAGACATCATCTCGAGGCTCTGGGGAATATTATATTCCCCAGAGCCTCGAGATGATGCCTTTTGTTTTGGACTGAATTTTATGTATCGAAAGTGGGCTATTCGTTACTTGATTCATTCACGAAAATTTTTCATATTATGGCTTATCTTTCATATACCGGACCCTGAATAATTAACGTCCATAAAACAAAAGAACAAAGCGAACATAACAATACCTAATTAGCGAGGCCTAATTAGAATAACAATGGTTCTTTTGTCTTCCGCCATTTTGGTCCGGTATAGGAAATTCTACCCCATATTATTGACTGTACTATAGCGAAGATATCGTTGACGTCACCAATTGTAATTAATGTGCCAACTACAGCTTCACTGGCTGTCGAAACAAATGGTCTTTTGTTCCTGTGGTTGGCGCGTTTGAATAACAAAAACAATTTTTGCAAACAGATATCTTCCCTATCATTGCAAAGGGGCTGTAATTCGCCCTCGTCACACGGCGGCCATATTGTCCCGGGAGACCAAAAAAGCTTTTTTCACCACGCCAAGCCTCACCCCCATGGTTTCCACTGCGAGGCTTGGCGTGGTAAAACAAAGCTGTTTTGGTCTCCCGGGACAATATGGCCGCCGTGTGACAAGGGCGAATTGCTAGTAGCTTTATCAGAAGCTGTGTGCCTGGCTCTCTTGATTCTGCTCCGTAATTGGCGGGCTATCTAAAGTTGACCGCAGGCTCAAACACATTCTCGTTCCCAGATCCTATCCTTTCTCGTAGCTGGTGGAGCCTTCGCACGAGAAAACTAAGGACTCTGGAGACATAAAATTCTACTTTTTTCATTGGTCAGGTGGCGAACAATAAAATCCTATACCGGAAGTAAAAATGGCCGATCTGGCACAATGGGGGTCAGCTGGAGCGAAGCCAGTCGGAAAAATGATCAGTGTCTTTGTTCAAAACTGCGATATTACATAATGCTTCTTTCTGTTCGAGTCGGAAGGAGACATTCTCTAAGTTTCATAAAGAGACTCTTCGAATGTCTTGCTTCTGAGCACCGCCATGTTGAGTACTATTGACGACTCATATATGAACCCCGGAAGTCCTAGAATCTTAGAATGCAAATCCTGGGCGCTTTCCTTTAGTACGGTAAATCCGATCGATCGGGTGGTAAATCAAATGGAACAGACTTTTCCACTGAAACGTTTTTCGGGGAAAAAGGAATACCTTCAGAGATACTCCTCTTTTCTCGGTTTTCCTGGAATGATCTTGCCTGCGAGCAGGCCCTCCGAGGGACTGGGGTTGGGGGTTCTCCCACCGCAGAGAGAGAGCCTGGGCACAGGTTGGGAATGATCGGAAAATCCTGTACCATTTGCTTTGCCCCTATGGTACAATGCTCCTCGAAAAAAGAAAAAAAAAACATGGCGGACCCCATGGGCCTTGCGGGTTTCAATCAATTCACGCGAATGCTTTTATAGCTCGTAGCGGCAAGACTGTAGGTGAGAATTACTACTTATGAAGTTATGATGGAAAATCTGGCAGCCATGTTTGTTATTCTAAATGATTAGTATCCAGTCTCGTGAGAAAAAAAAGAAAAAGAGAGTCTCAAAAGGAACACACTTGTCCCGTTCCACATTTTGATTGAAGAAATTTGTTCTGTTCCTTTAAGAAGAAAATTCTTCCCGGTTTTTCCATACAAAAGGTAAGCGCCCTACCGGCCAAGAGAAACGATGGGATCTGGGCACGATGATAGTTATCCTCAACTTGTCAATCGAAAAAGGCTGGAAAAGTGTTCTATTGGGAAACCTAAACCTCTTCAACCTAACACGACCCCAGTCTTCCCAATCAGCAACATGGCAACTGACTTGACTAGACACACCAATAACATCACGTTTCTACCGCCCAATCAGGTCAAGGACCGGAGTAGTTTATACTATGCACTGACATTACACACTTGTTTCTATGGATGACTCTGCTCAGGTTGTTAAAATGTCAGTCAATTTCACCAACAACATTCCCTCTTAGGACTACATCCACCAGGACGATCTTCGTCAAGTTTTGATTCTAATTTGCATAAAACCTTTTTTTTTTTCCCACAAGGTGCAGTACGTCACAATAGCAGGCCTCCTCCTCCACCACCTACGAAAACACCTTCAGCTTCTTCCATGGAAACACAAACAGTTGTCCCCTCTCAAAATCCTAATAGCTCTTCCAAGAGGACACCGCCACAGATTCCTCATAGACCTGGCTTGCCTGTGGCAAAGGAGCATAGGTTACCTCCCCCTGTACCATCGCGATTGGTTCGAAAGAATTCAAACAATGAAGCAAAGGATAGTGAGATAAACATTTCTGAACCTAGAACAGACGCCGAGCGTCCGGACTCTGAAATGTCTGATAAAACTTCGGTTGAAATTAATTCTCTACTAGAGCCTGGGAAATTAGAAGCTGAACCGAAGGGCGTTGCGTTAAGAAGGCCTAAGAAACCACCCCCTTTACCTCCGCGCCCTTTAAGTACAAGCTTTCGTGAAGGAACGAATTGTGTCGAGGGTCGAAGTGCAGAGACACAAGCGAACCCCACTCCTTCAAGAAACGAGGATTTTGTTAAAACACTAGCCATTCAAATTTCTAGTACAAAGCCTTCTGTTCCCAATACAAGCGAAACACCTGATTCGAAACCAGAGCTTAAGCCAAAACCGAAACCGAAGCCAAGACCTCGCCCAAAAATGGATGACTCTTC
>OX421446.1:4702630-4752630 GCA_949126865.1 Montipora capitata
GGGCCTTTAGTCACTATGCTACTATTTCAATCTGTGGAAACATTTCCCTATCAACACAAGTCAAGTCATTTTTAAAACTCCAAACCTAAATACATTCTTAAAGTAAAGTTGTCATTCAGAACAATCAGTTGTAACGTAATGGATGGCATATGATTGATATCATTGAAACATGTTGAGGTGGTGTTTGGATCATCCAACTGGCAAATCTAATCGAGTGGATGACCTAAAAGAATTAACTTATGTGGTAGGCAATTTTTTTTACACATAATACAACTGTGAATATACACACTGTAAAAGCGAGACGGGGAGAGTAGTGGCTTGATCCGGGTGTGGTGAATTTTATGAGTTAGCTTGGTAATGAAATCAAATCGAGCGTCATTCAGTGACAATAGCCCACTTTTGATTTATTAAAATTCAGTCCTTGACAAAAGGCATCATCGCGAAGACCTGGGGAATAAACTCATATAAATCCTTTCTATTTATTCCCCAGAACCTCGAGATGATGGCTTTTGTTTAGAACTGAATTTTAATACATCGAAATTGGTCTATTGAAGAGGTAAGGACTTGAAAATTGGGAATTTGTTCATTGTGAGTTTTTGTTTTCTCGACAGGTTCCTTGCAACATATCGCAGCTCGATTTCACCCGTGACTCAGTGGGAAATCTTAAAAGCATGAGCGATTGGCTAACGTCGCTTGGACTCCCAATGTACATCAAGAGCTTAGCCGAGGTGGAATATGACGATATGGAGTCTATGCCTTATATGGAAGAGAGGCACTTTCAGTTCGCGGGCATATCAGACGAGAGACATATGAGGCGCCTTTTGGCGTCAGTCGCAAAGATGCCAAGGTGACAAGGGATAAGGTCCCTTGCGGAACATGGTCTCTGTGGTGCGGTCAGCAGGGCCTCAGGATTTGTTGGAGAGGAGTGGATTTGGGGGGGGGATGGGTTGACTAGGCCCCTATTTTCCTAATAATCACTCGTGTTGTGTCAGCGGTTTTTTGAGGAATACTCTGTTTACATTCAACATCAAACGAAGGTAACTGATTTGAATTTGAATTTCGTCCTCGAATTGAACCTTTAAACGATTCCCGAGACAAACAATACATTTAGAGCAGACATTAACCGTTAAATGAATAAATAAATAAATAGATATCGTATTGTGAATGCAAAATCTCCTGTTGTAAGGAAGTGCAGTAATTTTAATTATTTTTTTTTTATTAAATCTGCACAATTTCATCCGACTGTGTCAAGTTCTGTAATCTAGAGTGGCTATCAGAAATACGCAATTCTTTCTTTTTAATTAAGCTTTTTTGCGGTATCTTAGGACGCTTTCCATTTGACAGAACTGACCGGCCTGACTGGGGCATTTGGAAGGATTAACTCTACAACGCCTTCAAATTAACACACTTCGAGAATGATATAATAATACTCCTCCAGAAGAATGCGAGGGATCATCATGCAAGTGTCCTTCAAATTGTTGCATTTTCTTTGCAAACAGACAGGTCTGGCCGACAGGTTCTGACAAAAGGAAAGCGCCCTTTAACTCCAATACACAACCGATGAACCATAGACATATAAGCTAGCTATGAGAATTGTGTCATTAGTTGATCAGCCAGGTCCGAGGTCGATTTTTCTTCTCGATACTCTGTGGACCTAGAATCCAACTCTTGTGAAATTGCTTATCGTTTTTCCTTGCCTTGATGGCTGTATGTTGATAGGCACCATACGAAAGGATGTAGGATCAAGTCCCTGCCGGACAATCACTCAGGTCCTCAATCTCGACCACAGAACTCTTCTCTTGACTGAGGGAGAAAAGAGATCTGGGGAACCCTGAAACAAAGTGTCTTCTCATTGGTTTTCGTGAAGAACAATCAAAAGCCTCTCTAATTGGTGCATTCATGTTAGCACGAGGAGTGAGCACGCGCCATAAAGTTCAATTAGCCAATTTTTGGCTATAAGAACCCTACGGCGCATGTTCTACATAGAGTTTCCCTTGGGTCGATCCGAGGCTCTGGTAACGAGAATGTCGGGTCCTCTAAAAAAACTTGCCTTTGTAACCGGCGAAATTAATGTGCGCATGCGAACCATACGGGCATGAAAGCCTCGAGAAATTTTCCGAGGAGCGAACCCGCAAGGCTCTATTAAACTGGTCAAAATTCTTCTCTTTGCTCCAACTGATGTCCAAACCGATGGGCTCGAGCAACCTATCGTTTGTGAAGCCCGCGGCGCAGTCTTGTTGGGACCACTTTCTCGCTTAAGTTTCGTATGGTGGAAAAACTGGGAATGTGGTTCTGGCAACATTGCCCAGTTACTTTCATCTTACTCCGAGTTCTCAAGGTGGTCCCAACAAGATGGCCAACACTGTGAAATGTTTCGTGCAACTTGTCCCGCCACAATGTTGCCAAAACATTGCGAGACAGGTTGCACCAAACATTTCACAGTGTAACAGCACCTTTAGGCAATGGAAGTGTACAATCACTAGAGACCTAGCAGAACTTTCACTCTTTTAAACGAGGGTGTCAACGGTATCCATATACAAACAGGAGAGGGCTAACCTTGTGGTGCCTCTATGTGATTTATCCATGATAACTTGAAAGAGAAGGAGGGGAGAGAGAGCTCACGACTATTGGCTTTTCGAAGCTTGATCTCCCAATTAATTACAAAGAACCAGAAGAAAGAAAATAAGTAAAAAAGAGCGCGCGCTAAAACGACAACTTCTTAGCACGCTTGTACGTGCTTCACGCCATTGTTACGTCAGAAGTTTCAACCGTCAACGGTTTTCATTGTTGAATGGGGAGAGAAAAAGAAGATAACAAAAGTAGCTGCGTCATAAGGTAAGTAAAATGAAGAGTTAAGAAACCGCCGACAGCCGACAACTTGGCTCATCCAACTGAGGAGAAAGTGCTGCCTTCGGAATTGCAAATGGTTCGACTTTGAACTCCTCTCTAATAAGGACTGTAATCCGGACATATTGCGTTTAAAATGACTCGCCTATCTGTCGCTTTTTTGAAGGGCAGAGAGTTCCCGGTGTGACTTATGACTTTTGACATTTTTTCTCCGGCAAATGCGGCCGGCTTGGCGCGATGTCTCAAAACGTTGTGCCAAGTTATCAAGAGCAGCCAAACGTCAAAGAGGAGTCTGCCGGGTGCTGCAAAAATGGCTGCATTAATCATGTTGACGGCTCCGCCTGATTTCTTCCATTTCGATTCCAATAACTAACCAACTTATATTAATTTGCTTCGGGCTAATTTGTTTTGTTCAGTGACTGCCTCAAGTGACTCTTGAGATCGTCGACAGTATCAAGAATGATCGTTCCAGACTGGTGCAGTTTGCTAACGGATGGTTCCATGAGTGGCAATAAATGTTTGGAAAGTGACTACCGTTAAAAATGGATATTACAGCGCAAGACAGTCATTCGTCAAAACGGCACTAACGTCGAGAATTTTAGCTAACAAGATGCATTTTGACATCCAACACGAAATGTGCCATTAAGTCCAAGCATTTGCTACTATATTTCCAACATTAATGTAAGTATAAAGGCTAGCGTCACTGCAGTAGTTTATCCTGCCTTGAGTAACAGCATTTGGGGGACACTTTGTGGCGTTAATTGTTTGTATTCGGAGACGCGAGTGATGTTGAACTTGGGGAAAAGAGCAAGGGGACACTAAGGGCCGCGTAGAGCGAGTTTCAATCGTGTGTCTTAAAACCAAAACCAAAGGAATTGCTTTGGCCAATCAAAAAGGACGGAGACAATCCAGTAAACCAATCAAAACTCGAAGTAATTACACGTAGCCGACACAAAGCGCGGGAAAACGTGCACGCGCGAGCCACGCTTGGTTTTGGTTTCACTTCTGATTGGTTGAAAAAGTGGCGCGAGAACTTTGAACCAATCACTGAGTGAAGTAACGCAAAACCAAAGCAATTCGCTTATTACTTTCGACACTCAATTGAAAACCACTCTATTGAAATCCGCGTGTACCTAATTAGTTGCATTTTCAGGACACTCAAAACGGAGAAGGACTCTTAGCGGATGGCACTAAATGAAAGGGCATCATCTCGAGGCTCGATTGAGTGTCAAAAGTAATTAGCGAATATCTTTGGTTTTGCATTACTCGGGCCACTTTTCCAACCAATCAGAAGCGAAACTAAAACCAATCGTGGCTCGCCCGTGCACGTTTTATCGCGCTTTGTGTCGGCTACGCGCAATTACTTCGAGTTTTGATTGGTTTACCAGATTGTCTCCGTCCTTTTTGATTGGCCAAAGTAATTACTTTGGTTTTGGTTTTACGACACTAGGTTGAAACTCGCTCCAAATCCTTATATTTATTCCCCAAAGGTTCGCGATGATGCCCTTTTGTTTAGGACTGAATTTTAATACATCGAAATTGGTCTATTGTCATCCGTTTCATACATGAGCCTCTGGCTCGGATACTCGGGGTAACCCCATCTTACGGAATGACTATAATAAATTGATTGATTGATACCTCAAATGATGTAGTTGAAATTGGTCGCCAGATCGCCAGATATTGTTTTAACTACGAGCTCCGAGCTTCTCTGCTAGCTCATGATATGACATACAACATCCTTTTAATGAGAATGATCTGCAGTTTAGGCTGAAACATTGGACTTGGAATGACCTGTTTAGCATGTTTATTTTCTTCGACCTTCTTCCTGTCCGTTCATGCTGATACCTGCTTTCTGAACCGGTTCTACTGTCGTTTTGCGGTCTTTTGGTTACAAGGAAGGCGAGTCTTCTTGTTCTTGTCACGCTTAAGACAACCTATGCTTTGTATTAACTTTATTAATCAAAATCAGAAAACGAAACGGTTTGAGCTCATATTTAAGACTACATGAGCCGAGATGCATTTAGGTCCGTTTTAAACGTTGCATTTTACATGTGCCGAATCTAATGCAAATGAGAAAAATCTATTGTTTTCGCTCATTTGCATTAGATTCGGCAAATGTAAAGTTCGACGTTTGAAACGGGCCTTATAGTGTAATGAACAAGGTTGTTGTTTTTTCTAGTCTGCTTACATTGTAGGCTTTTGTCCCTGAAAAGTTCCCATTGGGGTTGACACTAAAGGGACACGGTTAGCTGTTGCACATACGCACTGAACACATTTTATTTGGCCAAGTTACTTTAAATAATCATTTAGGATGAGTAAAAGTATAAGACGAAACAGGTTTTCAGTCATAGACTTAAAATCTAATGAAAACCCGAATTTCAAGCAGATATACTCCACGAACAATTTGATTTCGGGTTGAGGTAGATGCTATTCAAAGTAATAGGTCGGCACGGTCCCAACGCTGACTCTGTCCCTGTAAATTATGAATAAGAACATCCGGTTCTTCTGCGCAGTCGCAGAAATGTGAAATTTCAAATAATAGCAGCTGCCAATGGCTGCAAAAGCACCCAGTTCTCCCACGGTTAGTGAAGGATGTGAGATTTCGACGTATTTCTGAAGAGACCAAAGGTTGTAAAAAGACACGACACCAAAAAGCAAGTAAACTTCAAAATCTTTACACAAGAGTGGACTGAAGTTCAATCGATTCGATAGAGTGGTCAACGATTATTATTTCCCCTTTGCATTGCAGTCTGTCGAAAATGGACTACACGAGGAAACTGAGGAAATAGAAAGCGAATCTGTCCAAGAAAAACCAGTATGGAGACCGAAACCAAAGAAAAAACGCAGACGAATTTCCCACCAGGGATGGTAACATTAATTAAAACTTGATAATGGGATTTCTATCAATGTGTTGCTGTAACATCGGATTCCTTTGCTTTCGTTTGATTTACGAAGAATAAGGTCACGCGAACTTGGAGGAATGTTCTGAAAAACAGAATTGGCTTTATTAAAAAGTGTTAAACTTAAAATAACCAACGCGCACGTTTGTCTGCCAAGTTTTCTTCTCGATAGATGATAACACTATTTTGTTATTTCTGAAAACTTCTAGGGCGTGCTCTTTTGGGATGAACCGTTCTAAGATCCATCATTAACTTGGTTGGTTCGTCGATTCCGAGGGTACAGATCTTGCCAATCTGCAAAATAACATTTTGTTCTTCATATTTGCGGCTTTCTGTGTCGCCTTGGTGGAGAGAGACTGCTTTCGATAGAGTAATTCGGGAAATTAATAATTCACGAAGGAAAAAAGTCCAATACTTCTTTTAGCGTCAGAGTAACCGAAAATGGCTTCAAGACAAGACCACACCTTCGTTGTGAAGAGGTCCTGTAAACACCCAAACACAAAAAATCAACCTTCATGGTACAAATCCTTCCCCGTTTCTCAGCGGTATAACAACACCTTGTCGCTTAAGTTCACTGAGCACTTCAAGAATAGCGTCCAATTCAAAACGAAACTTCTCAATCTCTCGATTTTTCTGTCTTAAAACATGGCGCCATTTTGCTTCGGTTTCTTCTTTGTCAATCTTTGCTGTAAGCTGGGTTTTCTCGATAATTCTCTGTAAGTCTAATTCTCTTTGCGAGTGTCTGTGTTCTAAAGCAGCAATTTTAGTTTCTATAGAGTCAAAGTGTTTCATTTCTGGCGTAAATTTCTCCTTGGCTCGTTTTACATCCAATTGAAGCTGGGTAACTTGCTGTTGGAGAGAGTTTTCTCGAACCTAACGCAAAACAAAAGTAAGGAAAACGGGTCAACCAATAAACAAACAAACAAACAAACAATGTAACTGTTTTAATTCACATTTCTTTCATTGTTTCGGTGAGATTCACAGCTGATCATCAAGCAATGTGAAAGATAAGGAGAAGGCAACTTGCAACTTGATTGGAGCTCGAGTGTGCATCAACTGTGGGTTTATTTAAATCCCGCTAAATCTCGTTCCTGGGGTCTTGGACCCTTCTGTACACGCTTGAAGGGAGGAGAATCTGGGCACAAGAGTGAATCCCGCTCGACCCCTTCATGAAGTTGTTAGCTTTTAAATACCGTCACGTTTCGTTGGATGCAAAAACCTTTGAAACTTTTGGCAGACTTTGCCACATTATTCGTATATCAAGAACCAATTAGTTTTCTAGACACATGGAATCAAATACGGAAGACGCCACAGATACCCATCATATGATGACCAACTTGGCCGGTTGCTTTGATTTGCCAAGAATGTTGTAACGCTTAGCCAGGGATACAAATATTCTTTGCAGAGATAAAGCCACGAAAAGATAAAATTGGGATGTCTTAGAATAAAACGAACTTTCATTTGAACAAAACGATAAAGAAAACGAACTTACTCTTGCTGCTGCTGTGGCCTCTGCATTAGCAGTGGCGTCAACCATCTTGGCTTTGAGCCTCTGAATGACAAGTTCCTGTCCCGCCAGTTGACTCTTTAGCTCCGCCACTTTAGAAGATCCATGATTTAACGCAAACTCCGCCTTCAAATGATCAAGTTCACGCTTGTGTTGAGTCTGCGCATTAGCTAACTGATCAGCTGCCTCTTCACGAGCAAGCCGAGCACTGCGTTCGGTTTCTGCCAAGGAGGCCTGGAAGCGAACCCGCTGTTGATCCATATCGAATGATATCTGTGAGACCTGCTCCTTAAGGCGCCTGTTTTCATGTTGCAGTTCTATAACTAAGGAGTCAGAGGAGGGGCTTGGTTGTTGATCCACTCTGTCTCCCTCTGAAGCCAGCATCTGTTCCCTCTCGCGCTTCAGACGGTTGCATGTTTGTTTCAATTTCTCCAATTCCAAATCCCTTTCGTCAAGTTTTTCTTTCAGAGAATCAATCATGTTGTTTGAGTCACTGTTCATTGGTTTTTCTAACTCAAGCTTTCTTCTGCGGTTAGTCTTTCCACCCGATGTTTCTGCCGCATTAGCTTTTACTAAAGCATCTTGCAAAACTCGAATTTCAGTTTCAAGATGCTTAGCTCTCAGCTCATTTTCCGCCCGAACTGTCTGCAGTTCAGTTTCCAAAGATTGAACTTGCGCGTTTGAACGAGACGCGGTTTTGTTCCTCTCATTGGCACTCTGCAAATCCTTTTCCAAGTCTTTGATTCTATCTTCATACTCCATTTTCAGGGAATTGTATTTTTGTTCAACACACCTAATTCTTTTACTAGCCTCTTCATCTTTATTCTCGAGCTCAGTTTCCAGTTTTTTTACTCGGTTTTCAAGGAAAGCGTAAGTTGGTGAAGGCTTGCGAGGTGAGCCGTCTGTCACGGCCTGAGCGTGGCCTGGCGCCGAGGCAGCAGCATATATGAGAGCAGGTAGGGAATTTGGGTAACGACGCTTAATGATTTCTTCCATTTCACGAACCTGCAAAGTGAAACAAATACGAAAGACGTAGCTTCACCTTTAAAACTTACACTTCAGCAAGTTGAGGCCAGAACCACTTTGCATCTCTTCATGAAATAAAATGGGGAGAAAATCTCATTTCAAACTTAGAAATGTCATGATACATTTATAATAGTGGGTCTTGAAAAATAATCTTACCCGGGTCAGATAAGTTGGTGAAAATTGCCAATTTTTAAGGGATTTTCAATTGAATGAAGGTACTTTACAAAATCGCCGGAAGTAAATCTTTTTTAATTGGTGCTTTGACCTAACTTCTTTGAATAAATGCTGGAACGTTATTCCTTTCTGAACTGAAAGTTCATCGTCTTATTTATATCAGACAGCTAGGATCTCTCTTTGCGCATTTGTCAGTGTCGTGGGTATCAGGAATATTGCATAGTGTAAATTCAAGAAAGTGAGTGCCCCGCGTGATGGCGTCCAATGTTGTCATGGATGAACAGAATCTTTATATCCTTCGATTCTGTGCTTCAAACTTACCTGCCTTTCCAGGTCTTGTATCCTCTTCGCGTCAGTAGCTCTCTCCACTCCCCTTTGTTTCTTCTCCGCCACGGTCTGACCGTGTTGAGCCTGTAGCCGGGCTACTGTTTCCTTAAGTTCGCTTATTTCCTCCTCTTTCTTTTTGAGTGTGAGAGCATCGCGGTCAAGAAGGGCCTGGTTCTCAGCATACCACCTGAGCTTACTGCGCATGCGCTCTACCTCGGATGTGTGCTTGCTCTCGAGTTCAGCGATTTCTCTGCTGTTGAAACCTGTGGACATCACACGAGAAATCCGATATGGATATATGTTTTTGTCAGGAAACAAATAACTGATAACCTGACCTGCTTACTAAGAGCGCTTTCCTTTTATCAGAACCGGCCGGCCAGACCCGTCAGTTTGCCTCGGAAAATGCAAAGGAACACTTGAATGACAATCCCTCGCATTCTTCAGCAGAAGTATATATCATCCTCGAAGTGTGTTAATTTGAAGGCATTGTAGAGTTACATGTAAACCTTTCAAACACCCGGTCTAGCCAGTCAGTTCTGTCAAATGGAAAGCGCCCTAAGACTTACTTATAATTAGGAGCAAATATAAGAACATATACGGCACAATATGGTTAGTTGCTTGTCAGTTATGTAACTCGCCAACTGCTTTGAGAGTTTTTTCATCTACAAACTGTTAATCGTGAGTTGGATAATAAATATTTTGTTAGATGGTTCAGTATGGTGTGTTGCCAGATGTTGACTCGTTACTTGTGTGCTAGAATAAGACGTACAATAGCCATGTCCAAATATATACCTTGCAATACTCAATTCAATACCGAGGCTTAGAAGCGACAAACAAAGAAAATCACCCAAGTTTGTTGAACTGTTCATTCACTTTCTTTGCCTCAATGACTAGATCAATAGTCCATTTTACATTTGTGTGCTTAGTTACCTGGCCTATGAATGAAAACGAGGCTGGAGTTGACCTTGTTTTGATAGAAACCTCACTCCTTTTCTTATGTAACATAAGAAAAGGAGGGAGGTCAACACCAGCCTCGCTTTCATTTAAGGACCGGGTAACTAAGCACACAACTGTAAAGAGGTCTATTCAAAGATATCTAAAGTACTACGTGGCCTACCAAGAAGATAATCCAGAAAAAGTTGGCGCTTTGAGCCTGACTTTTCGAGTCACATGTGATTGCAGCTCAAAGCCAGCGAGAAACCAGGCTTCTCACGAAAGCTTTTACTTTTTGCTCGTACCCGGGTTAATCTCCTCTTTCACACGCTTACAACACCACACAGCACCATTCTTCAACTCACCTTCCACTTGGCTGTTCTTCCTCACTGCTTCATCTCTCTCGCCCTCCACGGCCCTTATCCGAGCCTCGAGGTCATACTTAGCTCTTCTCAGTCCGTCAGCCTCCTCCTGCACTTCACTGACCCGTCTTCGCAGAATCCTCATCTCTGACGTCAACTGAGAGATTTTGTCCGCGCCAAGGGCAGCAGACCCTGAGGCTGGCAAGTCAGTACCAGGCCCTTCGCTTTCGCGTCGGTCAACCCTTTCTTTGAGATTTGCAAGCTCAGACGCTATAAACAAAAATTGAAATAGAAAAACAAAAATATATTCTCGTGAGAACACGATCGCAGTTTTTTTAAATCAATAAGTGCGACGTAAATTCAACGCCTTCCTATCTTACGAGCGGAATTCTTAAAATAACATCAAAAGTACACTTCATGAAACGTTTGTTTACCCAGTTTCTGGTTTTCGCAAAACATTCGTGCCTCATTCGTCTTTTCCTTGGCTTGCATTTGTTTCATCTCTTTGTAAAGCCGTTCATTCTCCAATTGGTATCCTGCCAACAGCTGCTCCTGTTCGCGAACCTCTTTCTCTAATTTTGCCAACTCTTCCTCGGACGCACCCTACAATAGAAAGACACACTGAAGAATTTAAAACAATACCTTGGAATAATTGCATCTGAGATCCTTTGCTCAAAAGATGCATGGATAGCACCCATCGGATAAGCGCTTTCAAGACTATCAAAAGCGTTATTGCCTGAAAAGTGATTTAACCCTCAGAAAAACTCTATCCACCTTTTGAACAACCGAGGCCTAGACAAAGACTTCAATCCAAAGAAAAACACGGCAGATTAAATTCCGAAATATAAACGACAAGCCAGCGAGGGCAAAAGCGTGAGAAATGTAAGAACGGGGAATAAAAGAGAGCCATAAAAAGAGCGGGAAAATGAAGTCGATCAAAACAGCGGGAAAGGTGGAGACGGTGCAAAGCGCGCGAAAGTGGAGCGGGTGCAAATCACTGCGGGGGCTCACTCAGAGTCAACAGCAAGATAAACAAAACAGGAAGGAGTGTTTTGAGACGGCAATTAGAGCTGGGAGAGGGAAGGCCGGATAGCGCTGTGTCCAAATAAAAATTCTGATGCCTACATCAATGAAGCAGGAGAATGAATGCGTGTGTTCCAGTTAACTTTTCTAGCTAGTTTCGACGTTCTGACGTCCTCCTTCTTTGAAAAGATGAGCAAAGGAAATCTGACTACCACGACTGCCGAACCCATGCAAAATAAACATTTACCTCAAGTTTACCTCCAGCGGCTATTCTCTTTCTAGCGTCTGCTTCTTTTTCGGTTTCGTTCACTTTCGCCTTCATAACAAACAATTCTAGTTTAAGCTGGTGAATCTGGCTTTCATATTCAAGACGACAGGTCTCTTCTCGCCGTGTCCATTCCTTTTCCCGAGAAGCCATGTCAGCAATTAACTTATCGTTCCTCTTCTTTTCGTCTTTCCAGGCAAGCTGCCAATGCTCTAGCTCGGCTTGCAAAGCCTTCTCACGGGAGAGTCTGTGCTCGTCGGAGATCTTTCTAAACGAGCTTCGGGATACCGATCTCGCCGGCTCGTCGTTCGACCATCTTGCGCAAGGAGGTTCAGCGTCTTCACTTTCTGGGCGGACAAAATGCTTCAAATAGTTAGCAAATGATTCTACAGAGGCTTACAACTGCTTGGAAGATTGACCAGATTCGGTCAGTTGAGAAGGAAAAGGAAAAGGGTAACTGCTCGTTTTCACACTTTTGTTGCGTGCCTTTTTTCGTACTCGGGAGTTCTTTTCACTTATGCCTTGTTCGCGGACATCTCTTGGTTATCCTAGCACGTGAAAGTGTCCAAATAATGTTGATACGCTCATTGTTTGGGACAACCAGAAATTTCCACTTGGCCCTGAGGTCTTAGATGGAAAATGCTTTCTTTGATGGGGTTTCAATAAAATTTGAAATTGGCAGTGGGTTTGAGTGGAGACTGTAACCGGTTATATCAACAACGGGCCTAACGGCCCCTCTTTGTTGGGGTGTCTCGGAGCATGCCCTTTTAAAAGAACTCTCCCAAATGCCACATCATAAAGCAAAACTGATTATCACATTTAGACGACTTGATGTTGTCAATGTGTTGCTGAGTGGTGAGAGCACTCGCCTCCCACCAATGCGGCTTCAATTCCCAGACTTGGTGTGATATGTGGGTTGAGTTTATTGGTTTTCTACTCTGCTCAAAGATTTTTTCTCCGAGTACTCTCCTGAAAAACCAACATTTAATTTGATTTGCGTTAATTTGTTGATTTCAGTTTACAGAGTGTCCCCGATAAGTGCTCCAGCACTAGAAGATTAGACACTTAAATAGTTTCTTCTCTTTCCTTTTTCCCCCTATAAATCAAGAATTTGATCACTACTAACAAGGGCTTCAGAAGTTGAAAATGGTGATGCCATTTTATGTTTCAAATCTCAGAGATTGCACTTAGCAAAATGGTGGAAGAATCAAAGGGTGATATCAAATAACTTGGAGGAGTTTGAGAGAAAACATTTTAAGCCTTTTTTTCTGCGGTTGACTGAAGAAAGCAGATTTGAATCTCAAACCTGTCTCCTTTCTTCTACTCTATAAATAACCAGTGAAAAGGATGGAGAGAGGCGGAAAATATACTTTTTACGCGGCACCTTATTTAATAAGAAAAACTACTCACCTCATTCAAAAATTTATCAAATTCTGCATCCAAATCCATATCTTTCGCCGTATATATAGCGTTCCCACAATTTACTCCACTGATCTGACATATTTCTTTGGGGCATTAATGAAGTGTTCCTTAAATTCTGTTTTAAAGAAAAGTGGTTTAGTTCAGATAATAAACACAGAAATACGCCTGTAGAGGAAATTCATCTACGCACAGGAAGCCCATGCTTGTATATGTCGTTACCAGTATACCAGCTGGACTCATAGGCAGTCAGTCGAGACGGGACGAGAATCGGAGCTGGCGTAAGGTTTGATCGTAGTCAACATGGTCCTTGGAACCGGATGTAAAGGGACAAGAGCGACCTGAGGATTAAAGCGGCGGCTACACGAGCGATTTTTATCTCGCACCGGTGATGCGATTTTTTTTAGATTTTGTCGCGTCCCCTGCGCGCCAGGGTGGCTACACTTGTGACAAATTTTGGCGACAAATTGAAGGCCGCGCGAATCGCATTCTTCAAGAGACCTGGGCACTATAAACAGACATTCCTACTTTAATTTCATTGGCTAAATAGTCTTTAGTCGCGTCGCATGCGCGGGCAAAAAGTTGCAGGGTGGCTACACCGGCAACTATCTCTGCGATTTTGTCGCGAAAGTTTCAACTCTTTTGACGTTTTTCGTGCGATTTTTTCACCTGTCGCGTCGCCAGTTCACGGGTGGCTACACGTGCGATTTTCACCTCGCGCTGGCGATGTGTCAAAGTTTGAAAAAATCGCATCCCCAGCGTGAGCAAAAAATCTCTCGTGTAGCCGCGGCTTAATACGAGCCTCGTGAAAATGAAATTTTGGAGTGTCGAATGAAATTCTTGTACTTCCTTGCATATACGGAACCCGCGCCCGCAGTGCGCGCGGCAGTCAAAACCGTGCTATCCTGTCAATCATTTGCCCTTTCACCGGAAACAGGGCATTTCGGCTTTTGTCGATCTATCCCGTCGAAAGGACGCTACCAAAGTGTTTATTCGCGAAGTCAGTACAACTAAATACATTATCAATATGGTTTTGCCGTCTTCTTACACTTGATTCGAAAATACCAGCCTGAATTCGTCTTAGAATAGTTAGAAAAAGCACAAATAACAGCCAAAGCACAACAGCTTACGTTCGAATTTTGCTCGCCGACAACCCAAGTTTGTTGACAAAAAAAAAATGCCACAAAATGTTTTAAATGGTTTTCTGGCCCTCTATTAATAGCGTTCACGTGAATTTTAAATGGGGTATCCGGAAAGAAAAATTGTCAAGCTGATATGTGTTTCGTGTAAACATACATTTTCAAGTTGCAAAAAATTGTATAAGCACCACAAACCTTTTACTGACCATTACTCGAAGGAACTCGATCCCTTTATAAGCTGCAAGGAAGCCGCTGATGAATTTTGCACAAAAACCTCGGCCCCTAACACCGGAAAGCCAGACTTGGAAAGTTTTTTTAGCGGAAGGCTCACTAAGGAAGAGCTTCTAGAGTTTGCCCTCCCGCAGGTCGCCAAATAGGTGCAACAAGCTGATTCATTTCCGAAAAGAGTAAGATCTAGAAGGTGCAGTCAAATTTTGTTTCTTGTATGGTGCGAAAATTTATTCAAAACTTTTCCCTCACTCCCAAATAAGAACTTGCTGTGTCTTGCAATTCTACAGTGAATTACTATTAGGCCAATACGAGAATCAACATCAAAGAGGCACTCCCAGGGGTTTGGGGGAAGAAGAGAACTTGGCTTATTTGAACTGGGGAACAGAGTAACAATATCAAAATATTTTAGGGAACAAGGGAAGAAAACCAATATTTAAATTTTAGGGATAAAAAAGCTGGGAATAAGTTTGAAAGTAATTTGGGGAACAAGGAAACACAAGCAAATATTTAAAGGGAACAAGGACCCCTCTCCCCAAGGAGGGTCTCATTAAATGTTCTGCCTCTTTAATCCAACAGCTCCAACAATTTTTGAATGACCGACACGAAAAGAAGACTCTCTTAGAGAAATAAATCATTTATAATAACACTTTAGCATGCGAAACAATGCTCAGATGCTTACGAGCACCCTCGTGCCCGTGTTTGTAAAAAAGCACCATGAGGTATTCCTTGCAGCTGGTTTAGGCATTATTTCATCTTTCAACATTGGGCAAACCCAAATCAACTCCATTCTCAGAGGGCACTAGGGAAAGAAGCTAGAAGAAAAAACTAGCCTTAATCCAATTCTCCCAAGGCAATCTTTAAAGAATAAGATTATTGAAGGAACACTTTTGAGTGCCAACCCTAAGTCTTTTAAAACAAGTGCAAACAATATTAATAGTCTTTAAATTCACAAAATGTCTCACATTCAATTAGATTTGGCTGCAATATTCCTTAAAACTATGCAGAACTATTTACCATAAAATGTGGAACATTTCCTGGCTATCTAAATATGCCACAAAAGGGCTCCAAAAAGCAACCAGTTAAGTTTTTACATAAAGATAGTGTCTCTATGGAGATCTGACACAATACCTAAAAATTAAAGAATTTGATGCGATGAAGACATTGAATGGACAAGCAATAAACAAACTGCAGCAATGTATTTTAGGTTCATAAAGTGGGGATGAAAAAAACAATTCCTCAACTGATGTTTCAATATGCATTTAAATTAATTTTCTATCAACAAGTCAAGGGACTGACTTTCCAGTGTCTATTCACTGGTATTGATTTATGTTTGCATGATAAGTTTGAAAGTCAATCTGGCAACCACAGTGCCCTATGAAATGGGAAATAACTCTATCAAACCCTTTAAACTAACACTTTACAAGGAACACCATTGTTGATGCCCTGCAAAGAACAAAGAATAAATTGAAAGGAGAGTTGGTCCGGAGTTTATCCACAATGGACAGTTAGTGGCTGCATTCACCAATGTAGAGAACAAACACATCAAGTTTCTTCTCAAGCAACCAAGTGTTCAAGGAGCTATTCAATTTCCAAAGAACACTATGGTAGTGTACCAGTACCTGGGTGAATTCGGGTACCTGGCCTGAAAATGAAACTTGTGGAGCCAAACAACTTGTTGAGCTTAGTACTTAAACTGGGTAGATAATTATGTCTACAAGTATTGTCTATTCAACCAACAGTTTCTCTTAATTTTGTGTACCATTCACTTGTTGGCCATAAATCGCTAATTCAAGTACAGATTCAAGTCCTTTCAAATCATCAAAGTTACTTTGCGCCACAAGGAACAAACGAAAAAATACAAGCACTGAAGAACAAACTGCTCAAGAATGCACGACTCCTTTTGAAACAGCAGAACAGGATCCTCGAGTCACTAAAAAAGTGCTGTTAGCAGAACGATCGCAAGTTGTAATCATTGAAAAAAAACTCCACTCCAGATCTGATAGACGTTGGTCGTGCAAGACTCGCCAAGCAAGTGGAACACCCAACAGGATTGTTCGTAGTTTGGCACAGCAGATGAACGAAAAATTGTTCCCCTCACTATTAAGTTCCAACCCGATAACACCAATCTTGCCCAAATACAACAATTTTTTCGAATTCGGCAGCAGGCAAGCTCATCACAAGCCATCGAAGTTGGCATAAAGCAGCATAGCGCTTCACCTGAAATTCGATCATGGTGGACACAAACAAGGGGTGAAAGAACTTCCTAAGGTCAGACGACCAAATGTGATTGACCCAACACTCGTTAGAGCGGCTCAGTTATCGGACATCAAAGTGCTGAACAAACCAAGGGATTTCGTCGTAAAAATGTTCACTCAGCAACGTCTTCTTCTTCTACAGAATAAAGTTCAAAAGCGATCCTGGTTGTTAATCACATGCTAGCCCAATCCATAAACTGGATGAAGAGGATTGGCAAATTGATTGTCAGAACAATGCGTCATGTTCAAAGAAGCGAAGGTCAAGAGAGTCACAAGGGAAGGCTGAGCGAATGTCCACATATCTAACCAATCAGAATGTAAACAATTGGCGTGACATCGGATAGCACAGTTTTTCCCGCTCGCTGAATTCTGATTGGTCAGTTTAAATTTCAGTAGCTCTCGCCGTATGCAAGGTTGGTTTTGTTAATATTTGGAGCGGGAGCCATGGAAAGATTGCTGAAGAAACGAGACAGGATTCAATATCAAGTGGGCGTAATTCGTGATTATTTGAAAAGCATTTATTCAGAAGGGACGACGGAAACGGTAAAACCCCCTGCCAAAACTCTTGAGCCTAAGCGAAATGCATTAAATGTTTACCGCGATAGGTACGAGCTTATTTTTGAAGAGCTGAGTATTGAAGCAGATGAAGAATCTCTCGGCGATATTCAAGGAGCTTGTAAGTTTTTTCAAACAATTCAACAAAGGTGCACGGAAGCTGAAGATACTATTGAAATGATTTTGAGCAAGTTCTTTGGTTTATCGGAGAGCAGCGACAGCAAGCCTCAAGACCCAAATATATTTGACGTGGTGAAAGAGGTTGTCAATACTCAAATGGAATCATTGTAAACATTTACCATTCTTCAACAAGAGTCTTTCAAAGAAATGCTTGCCGCTACCTCTTCTGGAGCAGTAAAAGTTGAAGCAAGGCTGCCTAAGTTAAATTTGAAAACAACTTGCGGTGGTTACACTCAGTGGGTGGAATTTTTCGATACTTTTAAGTGTGCCGTGTATTCCAGGAAAAATCTTGCACACGTTCAAAAGCTACAATATTTGAAGTCATGCTTGAAAGAAGAGGCTACGGCATTAGCAAGAAACCTGGCTTTAAATCATAGCAATTATTCTATCGCCTTAAATCTGTTAAGAGATAGATATGTAAACATCAAGAATATCCGTGAGGCTCATTCTGATACTATCTTCAATCTACCCAATTTTCCAACAAAACTTCGAGTAGTTTAAGGAGGAAATGCAGTATCATGAGGGAGAAAGTTCAAGCATTAGAGAATTTAGGCGAACCTGTGAGTTATTGGAATTCGTGGCTGGTGTACATCACAAAGAAAAAGCTAGATGCGGAAAGTCGCTTTGAGTTGGAAAAGCACACCGCCACTATGACGAAGCCTACCTTCAAACAGATCTTGGATTTTGTTTCTGAGCATGCGCTTGCTTTGGAAGCCACGGAAAAGACATCTAAGAAGGCTAACTATCTTCAATCTACCCCAATTTTCCAACAAAACTTCGAGTAGTTTAAGGAGGATATGCAGTATCATGAGGGAGAAAGTTCAAGCATTAGAGAATTTAGGCGAACCTGTGAGTTACTGGAATTCGTGGCTGGTGTACATCACAAAGAAAAAGCTAGATGCGGAAAGTCGCTTTGAGTTGGAAAAGCACACCGCCACTATGACGAAGCCTACCTTCAAACAGATCTTGGATTTTGTTTCTGAGCATGCGCATGCTTTGGAAGCCCCGGAAAAGACATCTAAGAAGGCTAACGGGCCAAGCATTCCCTTTAGCACGGTTACCAAATCTCTCCACTCTATTCAAGGAGACACTTGTTTTTTATGTTATCAAGGTCACCGGCTGCCATACTGTCCTAGCTTTTCGAATCTCTCTCCTCAGGAAAGGAAATCCAAGATGAAGAGTTAAAGCTTTGATTAGTTGCCTATCCAGGCAGCATTTTGTGTCTCGATGCCTAAAGCCTGCTAGTTGCCGAATTTGCCAGAAGAAACACCATCCTACCTTACATTTTGATGAGCAATTCAAAGTGAACAAAGATCACATTGACACCTCGAAGGGTTCAAGTTTGAAATTTTCTATTGATTCTAGCTCATCGAATCTCTCTACGTCATTGGTTGGGCAGTCATTCTCGACTAAAGATGTCTTACTGGCAACGGCATTAGTTCACGCATGCTCTAATAATGGCCAGAAGATATTATACCGAGTTCTGTTAGATCCTGAATCACAGTCCAGTTTTATGGCGCGTGGATTAGTACAACGCCTACGTCTGAAGAAGCGAAGATTGAAAGGTGGAGTTATAGTTAGTGGCATTGGAGGCGTATCAAAGGGAACTTTGAATCAAGTTACTCAAGTTGAATTCTCTTTGCTTCCTGATTCCCCTTCTGTAACAGCTGAGGTTTTAGGCGGATTGAAAGAAGAGAAAAGCTGTGAAAATCATTTCAAGGAGACAACTTATCGAGAACCTAAGGGAAGGTATCTTGTGTCTCTTCAGTTCAAAAGCGATTGCAGTTTGGCGGAAAACCGTTTTCAAGCTATCCAACGCTTCAATCAGTTGGAAAGGTGTTTGTCATGTGATCCAAAAATGAAAGAAGATTATGGTAAAGTCATCCAAGAGTACACTAATTTGGATCATGCACATGCAGAGAGTTCAGAGAGAAGATGTATGAGCGGTGAATGCTTATTATATGCCCCACCACTGTGTAATGGGAGAGTCAAGTTCCACCCCCGGGGTTCCACCATCAAGCTCAGAGTGGTGTTTGATGCTTGATCTAAATGGGCTGCGGAGCGATCTTTGAATTACTGTCTTGTGGTTGGCCCAAAGGTGCAGGTGATATTTTAATGCACTTTCGTTTGCATGCTGTCGCGTTTTCTTCGGACATTGCCAAGATGTATCGTCAAGTACAATTAAGCCAGCTGAATCGTGATTTCCATCGCTTCGTATGGGAGTCGCTTCCATCGCTTCGTATGGGAGTGCTTTTATGTCACCTACCGAGCGAAGTGGATAGTAAACATTACGCAGAAAGGACAGAAAAGGAGTTGAATTCTAGAGAGCATCGCCTTTGATTTGCTTTTGCCACGGGAACGGTGTGTTTTCTGCGCCGACAAGGAGCGAAGACTTTACAACATAAATTAAATAACAGGCTGAAGGCATCTCAATTTTAAATCTCCACTGAATCTGTTTCCCATGGTCGTACAAGACTAAGCAACTCCTTTAATCTTCGCACTCCTTTTGGCAAAACATCAACTTTTCACTCCTCATATTTTAATAGAATAATTAAACTATGGAACCGGCTATGTTTGTAAGCTAGCACCTCCAACCAGTTTTTCCTCGCCTACTGCCTTGCAAGAGGAGTACCCAATAAAGCTGTAAAAAAAAAAGAAAAAAAAAAGAGAGACGACATTTGAGATTACAGAATGAAGACAGTAACCTTTGGTGTTGCATCTTCCGCTTAACATGCTCAAAGAGTTCTGGTCCAGTTAGCTGATGACGAAGCTTTGAAATACCCTCTTGCTTTTCCAGTAGTCGAGAGAACTTTTTACATGGACGATTGCTTATCTGGGGCGCCTGATGTGAAGACTGTAATGCAAATCCAGAAAGAGCTTATTGATATGTTACGTTTGGGAGGTTTTGAGTTGAGGAAATGGTCAACCAGCGAGATTGGCTTGTTGAAAGACTTGCCCCCAAAGCTTTGCAAAGTCAGAGCTATTGGCACCTGTACTGATTACAACCAAAGTCCTCTTTCAAAAGCTTTGGCTCCTTGGGGTTATTTGGGATGAATCTCTTCCTGAAGACTTCTTAGAGATCTGGATGAATTGGAGAGCTGAATTGCCGAGGCTCCACGAACTACGAGTTCCAAGATGCATACGTTAGTACCTAAAGCGACTAGCATTGCGAGTTATGAGTTGCATGGGTTCTCGGACGCTTCTGAAGCAGCGTATGCAGCAAAATTATGTGCGCACCGTATCAACGAGTATCGGGATCATCGCGCAGGAGGTGAAAATTCCGTGAGACGATATTTTTGATAAGTTGGTTGATTGGATGGTATGTTAAGACCAGAGGGATGGTGAAGTGCTCAGCGGGAGGGGTGCCTGCAGCTGGTTCTGAAGTGATGATTGCCACACATGGTCTGGCTAAAATACGAGTGAGTGCTCGGTCAACAATTTTTATGGGTAACCACGGTTTCCAAAGAAAATAGCCATCTCCTTGCTCTGGCTTTACGTCAAAATCTTCATTGTCAGTGCAGATGCGCCGTAAGAGTAGAAACTGACTATGAGGGATAGAATTCTTACAACGAATGGGATGCGAGGATGCATAGTTGAGGTAGGAGTTTATAGTGTATGCTGGTTGTAAGATGGTCAGAAGTTGGCCCTAAAACAAGGTCGAGAAAAGGCAGTTCTTCATCAGAGATGGACCAGGTGAACTTAACGCTTGGATGAAAGTCATTCATGAAGGTTGCAAATTCTTCGATCGCGTCCCAATCTCGTCCGCAGAGCTCTTCTCTTGACTGAGGGAGAGAAGAGCTCTGGGGCTGTGTCTTCTCATTGGTTTTCGTGAAGAACAATCAAAAGCGTCTTTAATTGGTGCATTCGTGTTAGCACGAGGAGTGAGCAGGCGCAGTAAGGTTCAAGTAGTATAGGAGTTGGGGGTACGAGCACATTTTGAAAAATGTGCTCATACCGCCCAACTCCATACTACTTTCCATATAATGGCTTCGTATTTTTGGTCTCGTATTTTTGATCTCGTATTTTGAAAATCTATATGTTATTTAAAATGCGTGGCTTTCTTAGAAAAATCATTAGCATGGAATTCTCGGAAATAAAGAAAGGGGGTTTTCCCGTATTTTGCGGTTTTATACCTAAGAAAAGCAGAAAAGCATTTTAGAAATTATGTGTAATACAATAGTATAATGAGTTGTAAAGAACTTCATGAAGAGTTAATTAATATGGAAGAAGTAATTTGTCCATTTTGTGATAAACAAATAAGCAAGCAATCAAAAAAAACAGATCAATGTTGTGATCAGCCAGAGATAGTGAAAGATAACACTATAGTTTGCAAAAAATGTGGATCAGTTCAAGGTTATACACCTCTTATAGAATTTGTTGATTTTCACTCAAATAAGCATAGATTCCATCGTAAAAGTGTTTACCAAAGAAAATATCATATTGAAAACATAATGAATAATATAGCTGTAAAAAATGGTTTTCAGATAACCGTGAAAAATAGAGATAAGATATTGAGAATTTTTGATGAAATTGGTAAGGTCGTAAAATCTGTGAATATAGACAGAAAGCGTATGATTAACATAAATTTCATTTTGAAACAAATATTTAAAATGCTTGATCTTCCTTTTGAAAAGGTCAAGACGAGTAAATCCAGAAAGACACTTCAATCATATGAACTATTTTGGAAAGACATCCTGTCATTGACATTTGATAAAATCGATGTAATAGTTAAGGAATGAATTTATTGTTGTATTTAGCGTAGAACTTATCAACACTAGGACAAACATCAGTCACAAAATCATCTACATTTTTTAATTCTGTGTGAAACGATGGTTGAAAATCACCGCTTCTCAACATGTCTTTTATTGAATTCAATAGATGTTGATAACTTTGGTATGCGTATGTGCAATTTTGTATTTTAAGATCAAGTGATTGGAAATCCATGTAAGACTTGATTAACAAAGCACAAGTGCTTATTGCTACTACGGCTATACCACCAGTTATAACAGCACTGATGATTCCGCCAGTACCGGTTAAAATAGAAACAGTATTTCCTAACAGTTTTAATTTTTTGTAACGTTTCACAGCTTGCTTGTAAGCCCAACACTTTCTATGGTATGCCTTATAATAGCTCTTTAGTTCGTCAATCTGATCTTCAGTCAGTGAATCTGAAATATGGTTCCAGCTGAATATACTCTTTTTTCGATCTGCCATATATATGGTTTAGATTGTTAATCGTCTGCATAGACAATATAGTATACCACTGACTTGACCACAAAAAGGTGATCTTTTAATCAGTTTAGTTGTGTATTTTTCTGAAATAGCATAAGTGTAACCTCTACCGAGCTTATGGTGGTTATAAAACCTCCCGAAAGCATCATGTAATACACTATGTGAATTTAATATATTAATCCAACCAAAGATCTTTTCAAGTAACCATGTTAGACAGCCATTACCCGATCCAAGAAGACCTATTTCACCATTATTGAGTTCAAGAATCTCATTCACAGATATATCTCTTTCGAGATGATAAAAATGCAGGTATCTATAAACAAGTGCTGATTTTAATATTTTATCGTCAATGTTTGGATGTTTTTCCTTTGTTTTTCCAAAATTGTATGTCACATATTCAAGCAATAAATTGATAAACATATATATTTGCGTTATATTATATATCAATTTCAATCAACAAACTAACCAAGGCATGTGTCACCAATGAATTGTTGGTCTTTGATATGAAATTTATTCGATCTCCAGCATTGAGACTCAATGGTGCTTGAAATGTGATATGACTACAAAAAACATTGTTCGGCTTAGTTATTTGATAATCACTTTTCTCAATTCCATTAACGACTAAATTTACTTTAATTTCACCAGGAGGACTACCAGAAGAACTTGCCGTTAGAGAACCAGCAAATATTTTACCTTTTGTTGGCAAACAGTAACCGTAATTGACAGAGTTTTCAGTCCCGTTGCCAAAAGACCACTCCAATTGGTCTAAATTTAAAGCACCATTTTCTTCAGCCCATATTGTAATAACCGGTTTAGATAGTTCGCGAATCTGTGATTTAACGACTACTTGATTGTCATTTACGGCAGGTTTGGCTACTATGTTCAAATGAGTTTCAGCGTGCCCGTCATCATTAATTAAAAGTCCAACTTCAATTGGCATTCCTTCTTCGACTGTGTATTCAATTTTTTTCCCATTACTGTCGACGAAATCAGTTTCATCTTCATTTTTTGCATACAATGCCATATGTATATAAGACACATAATTTTCACGATTCAAGGTGCGTAAATGATAGTGCCAACGAAATACAAACTCACTTCACTAACCATACCCGGCGCAACTCTTACTTCGATTGTTGTGACATTCAAAAATCTTTTGTTGATATTGATATGATATACAATCCAATCATTGATGCCGAAATAAAAATCTGTCGTTATTGCTGGTGTACCATGTGTTACACTGATTCGGTATCTGCCAGCCATAAGAAAACCACTTTGCGCTATATTGACTATCTTGATGTAAATTGACGAAAATTGCAATTTTTTATTGCCGGCATCTCTTAATTCCCATGCATAGCCACTCTGATGTGGTGTTCTGAGGTCGATGCTCAGATAAATGTTGTCATTGAAAAATTTTTTTCTGATAGCGTCATTGTCATCTGTTGCAACCCCTAATCCCGTTATTTTATGGTTATTCATATCAACAGGAACATGCAATTGAAATTTATTATTTGCAACCTCATATGCTTTTTCGTAATCATATATTGTCATGTCCAGATCGCTTTTAGCTTCGCCTTTAATGCCATATATCAAAACAAAAACTGGCAATAGATTTGGGCTTTTACTGTCAAAATTGCTTTTGAAATTTACATATAATCGTCTTTGAATCGATGGAGAAGTACCATCAGGACTGAGATTCAGGATCGTTCTGAGATATTTGTATTCTGAATTCACTTTTATGGTTGTTCCTAAATCAATGTTCATGTTTAGTTTTTCGAATCCAAGTAATGTACTTTCAAATTCGTAACCGTAAAAAGGAGATTTTTGAAAATATGTTTCAATGCAAACTGTGTATTTGTCAGATTTGTTGTCTCTGTACATTTTGAAAAGGTTGAAATCGAAACGACCTTTATATTCATTGGAACCATCGGTAGTTCTCTGAACCTTCATTGAAAACGCTTTTTTGTTAGTTTTATGAGGCATGTCATCAAAATCGATTAAAGTGACATCTTGGATACCAAAATCTTCTGTAAATTCTCCATCATCCATTGCATAGCTTAACACATTTTTTCGGTTTGTATGTGTGCTTATACGACTCTCTAATATTTTTTGGTCTGTATATTTATTATTTTCGGTAGAAACAGTCGCAATACCGTCATTCACTTGCTTCAAAGTTATGGCATCTTGATTATGTGTGGCGTTTCCGAGATTTATTATTCGTTGATTGTTCATGTCTAGAACAGAAGTCATTACACCGCTTCCATCCAATTTCAATGTTTTTTCAACCTCGGAATCGACATAAGCTTTGTTAGTCACATCTCTGGCACCGGTTGGTTGTCCGCAATTTATTATTTTATTCAAAGACATATCCAAATTTCCAGTCATTTTAGAGGATCCGTCTAAACGAAGTGCATCTAAAAATAATCGATCAACGTAACCTTTCCCAGTGGCATCATTTCTACCGGTCGGATCAGCAAGATTGACAATCTTTTTTTGTGACATATTCAAATTTCCAGTCATGTCCTGCGAACCATCACGGAGCACAACCTGATTGACATTTGGTTTGGCGGCTAATGCAGTATCAATGTATCCTTTATTTACTACATCAGTCGATTGTGAACCATTACCTACTTTAGTTATTTTGTTATCACCGAAGTCGAAATCCGAAGTTATGGAAATACTACCATCCCTTTTTAAATAACTAGCAAGTTCTGTTTTATCCGCTTTTGGTGCTAAACCAGTTTCTAATTGATGTTTTGTTATAGCATCACTATTGTCAGTTCCTTCTGCAAGATTGCTAATTTTTTCATTTTTCATATCAATGGGATTTTGGGCTTCTATTTTACCGTCATTCGTATTTAAATCAAAGAAAAAGGTATGTAGATGCAAACTACTGACGGCATCGCTAAACCCGTGCCTCGCAGGGGCTACATTTTCTATACGTCTGTTGTCCATATTAAGAGCTCCTAACATCTTATTACTACCGTCAACTAGTAATGCCTTATTATCGACATAACTCTTAGTGGTCACATCGTTATTTGTTTCTGGTGAAGCAACATTCCTTAGTTTTTTATTCTGCATATCATAATCACCGACATCAGTAAGTTTAAAACCAACACCAGGTAATCCTTTTACTATTTCAATAATTTTACCATGCGATATTGTGTCTTCAGGTAATTTACCATTTGAGTAACTCATATGTAATTTAGTTATACAATTCATTTATATTTTTTCATCAAAATTCTTCTTTACTTGTTTCTCAGGTTTGTCAATGTATATAAAACTAAAAGGGTCTCTAGTTGCTTTCTCGTATAATTGTTTTGAGACATTGTTTTCACGACATATGAGACTTTTTTCATTAGTACTCGGAAAATCATAAATGGCAAAATGCGAGCAGTTTAATCTAATATCTTTTGGTGTCTTATAGTAGCTTTGACTCAAATATATAACACAGCAGTTTTTATGTCTCCCCTGTATAAAATAGTCAACTAATGGCTTTTGGTTTCTATCACATACAAAATCGTCGAATATTACAATTTTTTGGTTATCACTACCAAGATCATTTACAGGAATAATTTGATCATTGCTTGCTTCAATAACATCATAACCAGCTTCATCACTCATTGGTTCGAACTCATCCATGAGATTCTGATACTTTGACTGCTCTAAGTTTTTTGCATAAAGGTATATTTTATCAAAGTACAATAAATTGTAAATCATATGCATCAGTGTATTTGTTTTTCCTGATCCAGAAGGTCCACAAATGAGCATACGGAAGCATTGATTAGGCATATAATCATATTTTCGTTTAAAATTGGTTGTGACTTTATCGCCAGTATCATAATTCGGTATTTTCATTTTTATATTATATGGGTATATTATTCCAATAACATGGCGTATAACATGGTGTTCAACATGGTGTTAAACGTTATTTTTATATATAAATTTCCATTTTATGTAACGTAACAATATAACGATAAATGAGTTTACTCAAGTGGAAAGAACTCGCAAAGAGTAAATCTGAATTAGGGAACAAGATCAATTATGTCCATAATGCAATTGAAAAGCATGATATTGATCAGCAGACCAGTCAACAGGGATTTTCAAAAGTATTCAAACCAATTACAAGTAAATTAGATGATGTTGTTGATAGTAATCAGGTTTTAAGGTTGCCAAGGAAAAAACGACCACTGAAGAAAGGAGAAGTTCCTGATTACGGCATTGATATAGAGGATGAAGTTCCAGATATGAATATTGGTGAATTATTTGAACAACCTGTTTTGCCACAGCAAGAAAAACAACTGGTGCCAAAACCGCCAACATATGAAGAATCTTTACAAGATATTCTGGAAGGAAAAAAAGAGATTTATGTTGATCCTCAGTACTTCCCTCAGGAACCACAATTACCACCAGAATATGATGACGACGATGAGATAGATTATGCATTAGATGATGAAGACATGGACAATGAGATATTAGGTGATCTTGGTCTTCAAAATTATGATTCTGTTGAAAAGGTAATTAATCAACAAGAAATGACTCGACGAAAGAACAAAAAATATCTCAATAAGATTGTCAATGCAGCTAAAACAAAAAGAAATCAATTAAAAGGTTATAAGACTTCTATAACTAAACAATTCAACAGTGGTTTAATTTCTGAAGCTGTGAAACAACAGGAATATAAAAGAATAGACAACGCTAGATCTGCATTAAATTCATATATCAAACATTATGAAAATAAAATAGAAACAATGAAAGGTTCTGGTATGAAAAAACAAAAAGGTGGTAATGTTATATTTTTCAACAAACCGAAAGAACTCATAAAAAAATTGGATTTAATTGTTGGTGAGATATTAGCAGGTAATACCAGCATTGACATGCGAAATATGGGTGTTTCTATATTGGACACATTATTAAAAATGTCGACAATCAATAGATCACAATATGGTAAATTATACAAACAATATTTCAAAATTTAATGTAACTTCATTATATAATGCAACGAGAGATAGTTTTATCATCTTATAGTGTAAAAAATCAAGGGGATAACAAACCAGAAGATTTCACAACAAATTTTACCAGACCTATAATTCTAGACAATAATAGACAATATGTTATTGGTCTTAACAGAGTCATTAACATGTCATTCACTTGGTTCAATGTCAATGCTGGATACAAAAATCAATTAATTAAATATAGCTCAGATAATGGTTCAACTTTTAAAAACATTACATTTCCAGCCGGTGTATGGAACTATACAGATTTCAACAAATACATAACAAATCTAACAAAAACTGGTGATACGTATCCGATAACTCTTGAATTCGATGATACAACATTCAGGGTCACGGTTACATTAGCTAATAATTACCAACTTGATTTAAGAGCAAGCAATTTCAATGAACTAATCGGTTTCGACAAAAAGATATTGGCAAGTGGAACGCATATTGGACTAAGAGTGCCAAATCTCAGTCAAGACACAGACATACTCAATATTCATTGTGATTTAATTAACAAATCGCTTGTAGACGGTAAAGAAACAGACATCATTTATTCATTCTCAACCAGTGTACTAACTCCAAGTTACTCCTTCACCCTCGAACCACGACGAGTTACATTTAATCCAATTAATAAAATTACAATTTCATCAATCAGAATCTGGATAACCGATGGAAAAAGAAGATTAGTGGATCTAAATGGGGCGGAGACAGCTTTTTCACTAATTTTAAAAAGCATAGAATAATATAACTTAAAAGTATAAATGAAACCGTATGAATTCAAGAGGTTTTATCATCCAAAACTTGGTAGATTTGTTTTTCGGCATAAAGGGTCTGGACTTATCGTTGATAATATTTTTAAACCGTTAAAGAGTGTGGCATCATCTGTTTTCAAGAAATTTGCTAAGCCAATGGCAAAGAAGGCATTAGAATCAGGGGTTTCACATGCAGGTGATCGTCTGGGCAAGGCGGCGGCAGAAAAGTCAGGAGACCTGATAATGAAAAAATTGGCAAATTTGAGAAAAGGAGCTACAACACAAGGGGCAATTGTTCCATCCTTACCCATTGAACAGAAACAGCAAGATGAAAGCACCGATATGATCCTCAATAGATTGATATCAGGATCAGGTATAAAAAGAAGGCGTAGAGTCTTCAAATAAATGACATGACAGCAAAATTATATAATATAATAGTATAAATGGCTTTTAGAACAAGTGAATTTTTACAAAGAAATGAGTTGGTGCGTTTCCAACTTGATGATGTAATTAGGGCCCCAGCCAATGGCCAACATCAGGAGAAAAATGGATATACATTTACGATCAATGATCGATCGAGTTTTTATGATTGGTACAATGCTTATTTCGAGGTACAGTTCCAGGTACAAAAATTGGCTGATGGTGCAGCCTATGGTGGAGATCGTATAACAGTCATTAATGGATCTCATTCATTGATTTCTCATATGATGATTAAAAGCGCTGGTAAAATTGTGTACGATACTGATAATTTACACAAGGTTGTTTTTGTGAAGAATTTACTGGAATATTCTGATGATTACTCAAGAAGTGTGGCCAAGAATAGTCTTTGGTATTTAGATACGAATCATCTCATAGCTAATGCTAATCAGAATGCAGGATTTGAGGCTAGACGACTTTTAACGACCGGGAATTCTGATGTCAATAGAATCATACCTCTCAATCGTTACAGTTTTTTTGAAGAGTTGGAGGGTAAGATGCTGGTACCAATGCAGCTTGAATTTACTTTAAAGCTACCGGATGATACAGAAATACTTCAAAAACTTGATGCAGTTGATGATGGAAGGGTTGTCATTAACAGATTTCTACTATGGGTTCCAAAACTGACTCCAAAAGACAGTCTATATGACAAGTTCGTCAGTTCTTTTTTGAAACAAGATAAATGGACGTATCTCAGAGAAATGTATCAAATGTCAAGTCCGAGGAATGGTAGTGGATTCTTCCAGATTTCTTCTAGTATCGACAATGTCAAAGCAATTTTTGTATACCTACAACGAGCTAAAACAAGGAATGAAGCGGCAAATCCATATCAATTTGACACCTTTAATATAAATGCCGATCGTGCAAATGGTAGTTATTTGACAACATGCAGATTAGAATATGGAAATGGTGTCTTTTATCCCGAAGCTGAATATGACTCAGAAAGTAAAGTAAGAATCTTCAACGATTTAATGTCTTATGCAATGAGAAAAAATGATTACAACACCGGAACCCAGCTAAATCTAGCTAATTACAACTCTCTTTATCCGCTAATCTATTTCGATCTATCATATCAAGCAGAGAAAGTAACAAGAGATCCCAAACAGTTGATTTTTAGGTATAAACTCAATGCTAATAGTGCTGGCGACAGTGCTTTCAGCGTACATGCTATCGTTTTATATGAAGAAACAGTCGTAATTGACAAGATCGGAAATGAACTGGTTATAGTGTAAGCCCACAAATGAAATGATTCCTATTTATTTGTATATGTTTTGCAACTGGAATTATATAACATATATTATATGACTGAACTTTACGAAATCAACGTAAGACTTTCAGATAATCAGAAAAAGAATCTGAGTAATGCTTACCATAAAAGGGAAACAATTGTTCTAAGACTGACAAATGATTCTCTTAATGGAAACGACACTCTTTATGTTCCAGCAATGGTAAAAAAAAGATTACAAAAACATCGCAAATTGAACAAAGGAATGGATATAAAACTCGCCAAGACGAATATCAGGAAACAAGTTGGTGGAAGTCTTTTGAGTACCGTATTGTCACTTGGAATGAGAGCTCTTCCAGCTATTGGTAAAACCCTTGGGTTGAGTGCTCTTGGTGGTTTGGCAGAAGCCGGAGCTAAAAAATTGATTGGATCCGGTCAACAGACTGGTGGTTTCCTTATACCCCAAGATAAAATTAATAAGCTGATAGAATACAAACATCTTTTATCGACGAAACAAAAACAGGATATATTAAATGCCCTTCAATCGGGTTCAGGTGTTCGTATAAAACCGACCAAAACACAATCAGGTGGATTTTTAGGCACTCTGTTAGCTAGCATTGGAATTCCTTTGGCTTTGGATCTTGTGAAAAAGATGACTGGAAAAGGAGCACCGAGGGTAGGTAGACCACCTTGGACGAAAAATGGTACAGGAGCACCTAGAATGGGAATGCCCCCTCCATTTTTTAGTTATCCACCATATGTGACTGGTTATGGTAAAAAAAAAAAAAGATCTTCAAAGAAAAAGGGAACAGGGTTACTATTAGGGAAAAACAGTCCATTCAACAACATCCCAATCCTAGGAGCATTGCTGTAAAACCAAAATTTCACAAAAACATACCTATGTCCAATCACGATCTAATAAAATGGTGTAAATATTTGAATATACCAATCAATGATGTTCTGTCAAGGAATGAAAATGTCCCGCATAACCATAAACAGGCGTTATTACTGGGTTGCCTATGGGCAAACCCAGTCAAGGTCTTCGTTTAGTTTGTTTGTTTTATTTTTTTTAGTTTTTTTTTTTTTTTCCTTGTCGGTAAAAGTCTTGCCTGTCACTCCCCTGGTAAGTGGTGACTTTGTGCATAGAGCCTTCTGCGCGTATTTTCTTAGGATCGAGAGGGTAGTGGAACTGCGTAGATTTCTCTAGTGGACACAGGAGAATCATTAACTTAGCCTGCAATGGCGTCGAAAGTCATGTAACGCTAATGGCGTTTTAGTGGATCCTTAAACAAAATATACCCTTATGGAGCTCAATAATGGAAAGTCAGTTGGATACACTACGCACGCGGTGAAAAACCAACACTTGGAATCTCAAAAGCGACGAGTAATGGACTTCGACAACAATCTATCGCCCGTCGAGCCGAAATCAAAGTGAGCTGTATGTAGAACACTGAAACCAAATGGAAAATTCTCTGGTAACGTATGGGTTCAACAAAGACAGAGAACGATTGAACGAATCGAACACCTTACGTGGATCTGTGATCAACTCTGCACAGTCTTCAGGTAAAAATAATAATTGGAAATGTGACAGTCAAGAATTATTTGAAAGAAAGCTTGTCGTCTATTTTGTGCTTCATTATTCAAGGAAAAGGTTCTTCATGGAAACGGTTTGATCCTGAAATTTAGGTTGTTGCAATATTGCGCATATTTGACACGATTGAGTTTGTTCTCTTTATGCACGTAATGAAATAGAAGGGGTTTTTGCCTCTAATAGCAAATATGTTGTTTGTTTCAAAAAATTGTTCGCTGGAAAAGGTGGCCTTTATGAATTCATCATGTTTTATGATATGCGAGGTTAACTGGATAGTTTTTATGGCAATAGTAAAGCATTTTCTTGTCAAAATGAGGTTAGCGTCTTTCTGGTGTGTTAAGTTAATTAATCGTGAGTTTGTATTTGCCGTCTGCCGCGTAACCTTGATTTCAACTCTCAAAATTACCTCCAGAACCTACTTTTTGCGTAGAATAAGCTTTTAGAATGATGTTCTTGTCTTCTGTGGTGATACGAACGGTTCGTAAACATTTTGTGAAAAAATATTTATAACGGATCACACGCGCAACTTGATCGCCCGATTAAGCATAACATCCACTCTGCCATTTTACATCGCATTGAAAAAAACTCGTAAAATATTCGCGGACCGGTCGATTTCTCCGAATTGAGAAAGATTTTAAACAATAACTTAAAATTCCTGTGTTAAGCATTTTGTCATTGTTGTGTAAAGCCAAGAAATGAAGTTTACTTGGGAAGCCAACAATATTTCTTTAACTACCTTGGTTGTTAATCCGATTTATTGCTACGACTTGCTAGTGCGAAGATTGTTTACATGAAAGTCACGTTTTTGCGAAATTTGAGTGTGATGAAATTACATCATTTGCGTGACAACATATCCCCTTTACTCTAACGCAAAAACATTAAGATAGTAACAAACTTCATAATTATTTGACCATTTCTTCTACTTTGGTGCTTGTCAGCATTGTGATTTGCGATAATTCGCAAGTCTGTTTTTTTGTATCTCATAGATGTTTAGATTTTCAATTAAATGGCTCGCGATTGTGTAAATAGTTCACCCAGAAGTCAAAATAGATACGTTTCTCAGGAACCCCGACGAGTAATGGACTTCGACAACAATCTTTCGCCCGTCGAGCCGTAATCAAAGTGAGCCGTAGTTCTAATATTGCACCAAGTGTGGCGTTTTGTACAACACTGAAATCAAATTTCATTAATTATTGTTAGTCAAAAATTATTTGAAAGAAAGCTTGTTGCAATATTTCGCTTGATAATTCATGTAAAGGGTTTTTCAGTAAAGGGTTTGATGCTGAACACTGGTGGGAAATTTATCTAGTCGCGTTTTTGACACGGAGTGTGTTGGCAGCTTGTTTGCACGCACGCAATGAAATGGGAAGTTTTTTCTTCCCTGTAATAGCAAATATGTTGTTTGTTTCAATAAAATTACTTTTGGCTGGAAAAGGCTTTTGTGAGATTTTTCTGCCCGTTCTGAATAGCGTTGCCTATTATCCAAGGTTAACTAATTTGCATATGTGTAATATTTGTTTACACGTCTTAAAAGTTTCGTTAATCTTAGTTATTGCGCACAGGGAGAGCTACCTCAGATCTTTGCCGCTTTTGGGGTTTGGTTTCGGACGGCCTGGACTAACAAAATTTGTTTGGCCCTTCCAAAAATGTTGACAAAATTTTCAGTTTTTCAAGCGTGGAAGCACTGAGAGTCTGAGACACAGTAAATTATTTGTTAACCACAAGTGTCAATCACACCGAAATAAACACCAAATACTCCGACTAAGAAATAGAGATTAAATTTTCTTGATTGACATTTTCCTTTAAATCATCATAATCATGGCATGTAAATTGACAAATCTGTCAGATTTCACCTCTGACAAAACTTTGTCCTGCTCCCAGGCAGGACGACGGCATCTCGAAAGTTTGGTGAGCCTTTACAAAGTAATCACCGGGCGCACTTGTCTCTGGGAACTGGTGACAGATTTTATCGCAAAATAAACAAAAATTTGCCCAGTGCGTCCGGGTCCTTTCCATGATTGCCTCATAAAGAAAGAAATCTGTCAATAGAAAACCGTTTCGAGTATGCGACATGCGAGGATGTTGCCCGTGGTGATTTGGCTATGAATTATGAAATCATTTTTCGGTAATGTTTTTGAGCTGTTCGCTTTGCTTTGCGGCAGTACAGAGTTAAAACAATCCATTTCTATTCCTTTTGAATCTGTTGTTACGCCTTCTGTGTATCATCTCGAGAACGTGACCAGCTGTGTTTGCGGTAACATTTGCGGTAACAGCAACACTTGACATGCGAAATGAAATAGCTGATCATGATTGGAGGATTTCGATCCTCTGCATAATGCCTTGTTGACAGGCAGAATCACATGATTGAGTAAAACCATTTCATTGTCACTCCTGCGCGATCAAATTGTGGTGAAGTTAGTTGCCTTAGACCAGAGTTAGTAGACATTAGGTGTTTTGTCACCATGTGGCTTTTTGTTGTATTGAGCTTCTTGCTGGGAACGCTCAAACCACTCACTTATGCACACGCCGTTCGCGGTAGACCCACACCAAAAGACGTCATTGAGCGAATGTTTTGGCCCGGGTCGGTCCGCGAACTGAAAGAAAGCTATATTGAGAACAAATGTGCACTAAATGAGCAAATATATGAGAATCATGATATGAACTACACTGATATGAACTGCTTTGAAACCAAATACCAAACAAGAAAAGCACAGAACTGTGAAAGTCTCCAAGAGAAGAAAGTTGGTGAGCACAAAGTCAGTACTGATGCCATCGAGTCGCAGAAAGATAGTCTGCTGAGCCGGATGCATTTAGTTAAAATTCTGAAAGAGAAGGTGAATTTTCTATCCATTTGTATTATTATGGCTGTTTGTTTTCTGCTATTACTGAATTTCTGTGTATTTCGAGCTGTAATGCTATTTCATATTCAACTATTTGTATCGTTTGGAATTATCCTCACTAATGTTGTCAGCATTTTGTACCATGCCTGGTGCAGCGTTTTATGTTTGGATGAACGTATTTTGAATGCATTCAATGACAGTGACCTATTTGAGAAAGGCGCACAGCTATCTGTTGTTGTCGATGTTGATAATGAAGAATCAATAAATGACTTGCAACTTCGATCTCGTTATTCTAAGTTTGTTTATTGTAAATGTGTAAAAGGGCGTCGCCATGTTGTTCAAAAGGATCGAGAACCAAGCAGAATTTCAGCGAAACAGCTAACGCGAGCCTTGCAGGAGAACATATATGAGAATGCCGCACAGCCATCTGTTGTTGTGGATATTGATAATAAAGAATCAGTAAATGACTTGCAACTTCGATCTCGTTATGCTAAGTTTGTTTATTGTAAATGTGAAGGAGGGCGTCAACAAAGGGACCGAGAACCAAGCAGAATTCCAGTGAAACAGCTATCACGAGCCTTGCATAAGAGCAGATCTTTCAGGAAATTAGTTCGAAAATATATTAAAAAGAACGTACCGAAATCTTCTGCCATGCATTTATTTACGAAATTGAGTGTACTTAATCGTAAGTTAGACTATTTGTATGTAAGACTAAGGTCTGCTGCTAAGAAGAGGAGTACACAAAGGACGTGGTGGACAGCAAATCGAAAGAAAAAACCTAAAGCTCGCCGTGGAAGAGTGAAACTTAGGTGTAACTATACTTCAGTAAGATCTGTTTATAAGAACGTTAACCATAAGATGAATCATACAGAGTTAAAGCTGTCTAATGATATAGAGAAAAACCCTGGGCCCATTGATCATACCAAAACTATTCAAGCGCCTTATAGTCAAGGCAATGTGGAATTGTTCGGCCAGAATGCGGGCACTCAGTGTGTAGCAATGTCTCTTGCTTCACTTATATATAATTACAGGAATAATATTATCTCATCAGTGGACTTGATTAACATCATGAACATTGGTAATGAATTGTATTCTGGGTTATCTAGACTGTCCAGACAAACTTTCCTGTTGTTAACTGAGTTACCAGAAGTGCTCAATGTGTTTAATACAGATTATCAGCTTCAATACAGTTCAAGCTATAGTGGTACCATAAATGGTAGATCCATTATACATGGTTTGAGTTTCTGTATGCCTTTGGTTGATGCTTTGCTAACATTAGTAAGGCAAAACTACCAATCCTTTCTTTTAACAATTGATTGTAGTACTGTTTCTATGTACTGTATTCCAGGTGGTAAATTTAAAATATTTGATTCACATGCTAGGGATGCATTTGGTATGCCCCATTCTCAAGGAACATGTGTATTATTAGAAGCACAAAGTATACAGGATGTCACATGTTATTTGCAAACCCTGTATGAAAATTCAAATACATTGTTTGAGCTGATAGGTGTTCACATAACAAGACTAGAAAAGGACGATAATCACTTAGTTGATGAGAACAGTGAAACCTCTCGATCAGAACTTGCTGATGATGGTGGAGAAATGGCGCATATTTCAACAAGAAGCAATGAGTCTTTTATACGACACTGTTGTGCTTTATCATTTTATAGCATTTGTTTTTCAGTGGTTAAGGCATGCACTTACTGGAATTCACAAACTCTAGAAGCAATTATTGACCATGGAAATGAGTTTTACAGGGAACAATTTTCATGTCCTGATGAAAACCTCTGTTTACGCAAATTTCCAAACAAACTTCAAATATATGATGCAACTATTGATGTTGTCTTTACAGCACAAAAAGAAGGCATATTTAGTTGTGCATCCAGCAGTAGCAAACTCTTCCAGAACTTTATTTTGGATAACACAAGAGGCAATACTGGATTTATAATGTGGTTTTCAAATTACTGTGCAAGTTGCATATTTCAGCACAATTCTAAGACTAAAAGCAACAAATACTACTTAATAATATTCCATAGTGATGGAACTTTAGATGAATTTCAAACTGTCAATGACAGCAACTTCCTTCTTCAAGCCCTTGCTAATACTGTTACAAATTTCAATACAACTAATAATTTAGAGGTAGCATACATTATCAGATTTCTACACTGTTACAGTAATTTGTCAAGCACTTTAAGACAAAAGGTATTAAGGAAACACAAATCCAACCGGCAGAAAAATTTACTTGCCGATAAACGGAGAGAAAGTTATGCAAACATGGAACCTAGTGCCAAACGAAAATACTTGGTTAGCAAAGCAGAATGGTACAAGTCATTAGATCCTACAGAGAAAGAAAAACTCTTGTCTGACAGAGCAGAGTGGTACAAATCACTAGATCCTGCAAAAAAAGAACAACTCTTGTCTGACAGAGCAGAGTGGTATAAATCTCTAGATCCTGCAGAAAAAGAAAAACTCTTGTCTGACAGAGCAGAGTGGTACAAATCACTAAATGCTGCAGAAAAAGAAAAACTCTTGTCTGACAGAGCAGAGTGGTACAAATCACTAAATCCTGCTGAAAAAGAAAAACTCGTGTCTGACAGGGCAGAGAGGTACAAATCACTAGATCCTGCAGAAAAAGAAAAGCTCTTGTCTGACAGAGCAGAGTGGTACAAATCACTAAATCCTGCAGAAAAAGAACAACTCTTGTCTGACAGGGCAGAGTGGTACAAATCTCTACATCCTGCAGAAAAAGAAAAACTCTTGTCTGACAGAGCAGAGAGGTACAAATCGCTAGAGCCTGCAGAAAAAGAAAAGCTCTTGTCTGACAGAGCAGTGTGGTACAAGTCACTACATCCTGCAGAAAAAGATCTGATAAATAAACAAAAAAAGCGGAAGTATGATGCAATGGAACCACTCATTAAGGCACAATACTTGAACAATAAAAAACAAGAATATTGCAGCATGAATCCTATAAAAAAGCAAAAAATAATAAAGTGCATAAGTGATGCAGCAAAAATTTCTAGAAAAAAGGCAAACGATGTTCAGCATAAATTGGATCACTTCATATCAGTATTTCAGAATAAGATCAGAGAGGGGCCATATTACATATGTTCAGTTTGTCATCGAATACTATATAGAAAAACAGTTATGTTACTTAAAGAAAATAAATATAGCGTACACCGTCTTTTCACTGAGATAAAGTCATTTGATGACAAACAATACATCTGTAGAACATGTCATGCAAAAGTTTCAAAAGGGCAAGTACCATGTCAAGCTGTAGGTAATAAACTGGAAGTTGATAGAATACCACCAGAACTCTCAGTACTAGAAAAACTTGAACAAATATTAATAGCACAGAGGATAGTTTTTGAAAAGATAGTGGTAATGCCTAAAGGCCAACAGAGGAAGATTAAAGGAGCAATATGTAATATACCAGTTGAATGTGATCAAACATGTACTACATTGCCACGTCCTCCTGAAAGGTCAGGTATAATCATGTTGAAACTAAAGAGAAAAATGGAGTTTAGAGGACATGTTTATTTTCAAGCTGTGCGACCCCAACTAATATTAAATGCTCTGATGTGGCTCAAAATGAATAATCCCTTGTATGATAATATATGTATAGACATTGACAAAATAGATAGGCATCTTAAAACATTGCAACAAAATGATGTTAATTTAGACGATTCAACTTTGAATAATGACAACCACTCTACTGAATCTGGTGTAAGTGATGACACTTCTTCAAACAATGAAAATGGTGAGAATGTCAGCACACCGGCAGATGAAGAAAATGACGATCCTTTGAATGAATATCGAGCACCAACAAGTGAAACTTGCTTGCAGTCTGTAATACCAGATTATCCTGTAACTGTTGAGCAAATTGATAATGTATCATCTCAAGGAGAAGAAGTCTATGTTATTGCACCTGGTGAAAGTAAACATCCAGTTTCCTTCATGGCAGACAAGCAATGTGAAGAACTAGCATTTCCTATTTTGTTTCCTAAAGGAAAGTATGGGTACTCTGTCAACCGAGAAATAAAGTTGTCGCCAGTTAAGTACTTCAATGCAAGACTTTTACATCACAGTGGTAGATTTGCTACCAATCCTGAATATCTCTTCTTTGCTCAGTTCATCATAGAACAGAAGAAAGTATCAGATAGCATCAATATTGCTCTGAAAAAAATGCATGGCCAGCCTCTTACTGCTTCTCAAATAAGATCAAATAATATGCAAAATTTACAAAATCTTATTTGTCAAGATCAGGCTTATTTATTTTTGAGACAAATTCCAGGAACACCACCTTATTGGCAAAAATTTATGTATGAAGTAGTAGCTATGGTAAAACAGCTTGGAATACCAACATGGTTTATGACATTATCCTGTGCTGACCTTAGGTGGCCTGAACTTTTTCAGATTATTGCAAGAACACAAGGCAAAAATCTAACAAATGAACAAGTTGATGCTTTATCTTACAATGAAAGATGCTCAATGCTCAATGTAAATCCTGTTGTTGTTGCTAAGCACTTTCAATATAGAGTTGAAACATTCTTCACTGAAATTCTTCTAACTAATGCAAACCCAATTGGTAAAATAGTATACTATGCACTCCGCATTGAGTTTCAGATGAGAGGCTCTCCTCACTTACATGCTTTAATATGGACATCAGATTGCCCTGAACTAACACATGATACCAAGGAAGCTTATATCCATTTCATAGATGAACATGTGCAGGCATGCCTTCCTGATCAGAGTCAAGACCCTGAGTTACACGAGCTTGTAAAAACCTACCAAAAGCACAGTCATTCAAAGACGTGTAGAAAATACAAAAACATTAAATGTAGGTTTAATTTTGGGCACTTTTTTACAAACAAGACTATTGTGGCTGAACCTCTTTCTGATGATTTAAATCCAGAAAAAAAGACGAGTACCATAGACAGACAAAAAGAAATCCTTCGACTAGTTAAAGAAAAAATAGATGAAGTGTTAAATCCCAGTAAGGCAAACTATAATCCTACATCAACAGAAGCTGATATTTTCAAATCTGTAAACATAACTGAAGAGGAATATTATTGGGCTTTATCCATTTCACCTGACTCAGACTATGAGCTGCACCTTAAAAGATCAACAAACAGCTGTTTTATTAATAATTATTTTATTGCTGGTATTAAGGGTTTTAGAGCGAATGTTGACTTGCAACCTGTATTTAACCACTACAAGTGCATAACTTATGTGTGCTCATATTTTACCAAGGATGAGACTGAATGCTCACAGGCAATTATGAATGCTGCAAAGGAAGCTAAGAAAGAAAACTTGAGTGTCAGGGATAGCTTAAAAAGAATTGGTGGTGCTTTCCTCTCTACCAGAGAGGTCAGTTCACAAGAATGTGTTTACAGATGCATGCCTGAACTATGGTTACGAAAAATATTCCCTGCAACAGTTTTTGTAAGCACTGACCTACCAGAAAAAAGAGTACGCATTGCAAAATCACCAGAAGAACTTGATGAACTGGATAATGAAAGTACTGATATCTTTAAATCAAATATTATTGATCGATACACTTTAAGACCACAGTGTATTCCTTCTGTAGATAGGCTATGTCTGGCAGAGTTTGCTGCATACTATTATAAAGAATACAAAAAGGACTGCCAAGAAACAGCTGATGCTCAACCTGAGGTTTTAACTGACGATGTCATTGAATTACATCACAATTGTGATCCTGATATGTCACCTCCAGACAAAATAAGATTAATGAACACGCATGAAGTTATGAAGTGTAGAAAAGTAAAAGCTGTTATAAGATATCACAAGCCAAACAAAGCAAAAGAACCTGAACTGTATTTTCATCATCTCCTGATGCTTTACTACCCATGGAGAGATGAAACAAGTCTTTTAGGAAGTGATCAAACATATGCTTCTAAATTCTATGACCATGAAGTACAAGCTGTAGTGGAACGAAACAGAGAGAATTTTGAGCCTGATGCTGATGCTGTTGCAGACGCACTTGATTTTCTTCGAAATAACCAGGGCAATATCATCCACTCCAGCTATGATTCTATGAATGACCAGGAAAATGCAGATTTACAATCTGAAGAGCAAGATGATTCAGCACCAAACGAGTCATTTAATGAACAATTACCTACACATCTTGTTTCATCATCAGAAACTGAGAATCATTCAAACCTTGGAATGATAACATACAACCAGCCAACAGAAATTAGTGATGATAAGCTACGGGAGTGTGTTAGATCATTGAACAAAAAACAGCGCTATGCTTATGATATAATTCTCACCTGGTGTAGAAGTAAAATGAAAAACATGAATAGTCGAAAACCTGAAGAAGTAAAACCAATACATTTATTTATAACTGGTGGAGCAGGTGCTGGTAAAAGTCACTTGATCCGAACAATCTACCACACTGTCACAAAGACCTTTAGACATCCTCCGATGAATCCTGAATTACCTACAGTTCTTTTAATGGCACCTACTGGAGTTGCTGCTATTAACATAGATGGGACAACAATAAACACTGCCTTGGCAATTCCCAAAGAAACAGGTGATAATTTATCTGCAATGTCTGACCAAAAGAAAACACAGATGAGAATGTTACTAGCTGACCTCAAGTTGATCATAATAGATGAAATCTCTATGGTTGCTAACAATACTTTGCTTCATATCCACCAAAGACTAAAAGAAATTGTTGGCACATCAAATGTTCACCTGTTTGCAGGCATTAGCATTCTTGCTATCGGTGACATGTATCAACTACCACCAATACGCAGGAAACCTGTTTTTGCAAATTACAAAAATGATGTGTTTAACTTGTGCCACCCATGGCACCTATTCACAATGATAGAGCTTGTTGATATCATGAGGCAGAAGGATGACCAACCATTTGCTGAACTTCTGAATAGGTTCCGTACAGCAACTCAAACTGAAGAAGATATCAAGTGCATCCAATCTAGATCTGTAGATCCATCAGATGTTAATTACCCATCAGATGCTCTTCACATCTGGGCTGAAAATAATCCGGTCAATCGACACAATGAAATGAAATTGCACCAAATACCTGCACAGTTGTTTCACCTTAAAGCCACAGATCAGTACCCTCCTAATGTATCAGAGCAAGATATTAACAGGATTTTAGCTAGACCCAGGTCTGAAACTGGTGGACTTGATGCTAATATCTATATAAAGGAATCTGCTAGAGTTATGTTAACCAACAACATTGATATTGCAGATAGACTTATAAATGGTCAACTAGGAACTGTTGTTAAAATTGAAGTAAATCAAAATAACAAAAAACCCACCATTATCTATGTAAAATTTGATGATGCCAAAGCTGGCAACAATTTAATTCAAAAGAGTACTAGCAGTTTTGTGCGACAAAACAGAGTTGTGCCCATAGAACCTGTCCTAGCAAAAATTAAAATACATCCAAATAAACCTTCTTCTCCAGAAATACAGAGAATGCAATTCCCTTTAACATTGGCTTACGCTGTTAGCATTCACAAAGTACAGGGATTGTCACTTAACAGTCTCGTCATTAGTTTTGAGTTGGTCAAACAGAGATCATTCAATTATGGTCAGGTATATGTTGCACTGAGCCGAGCGACCTCTTTAAATGGTATTCGCATTATAGGAAAAATTAACAGCAAACATGTGAAAGCAGATCCTCGGGTACATAAAGAATATGAAAGACTGCGAGAAATCTCAAAAACCATTGGAACTTGTGAAAAATGTAAGGACAATTCAATGCTCACTATATGTCTATTAAACATACGATCACTCAAAAAACATAGTGTAGATATCAAGTATGATGCAAACATAAAGAGCAGTGATCTAATTGCACTGACAGAAACACAGCTTGTACCTCATAGCAATGATACTGACATAAAATCTCATCTACTACCATTTACTCTCTTCAGGCAAGATCATCCTACTGATAGATATTTAAGTTTGGCACTGTGTACCAGAAGATCAATAGAAACTAAGGAACATGAATACTTTCCACAAGTAAATGCAATGAAATTTGTAATAATTTTGAATACATCTACAACTATGCGTCCCAATTTTAGAGTTCTTTTTCTTTACCGAAAGAACAACTCAAATATAATACAATATGTAAGTCATCTACGAAATATCCTTGGCACTTATCCAATCGACATCATTCTTGGTGATTTCAATATCAACTACTTAAATGATGATAGCATAAGACCGCTAAAATCTTTAATGACCTCTCTAGGTTATTCACAGTTTGTACAAAGTCCAACTTTTGTCTCATCAGGAAACATACTTGACCAAATTTACCTAAAAACAACAAAATTTGACATCATAGAGAATACTGTAATTAGCGTCTACTACTCTGACCATGATGCTGTTAAAATATCCATAAAATATAACAAAGATATTTAAATATTTATATATATTTATTTAAACTGTCATGCAGAGCAGATAATACCGTATTTATTTATAGCAATAACTGTAAATATAAAATTTTCATAAATGTACAAATGTGTCTTGGCAGGAACCATGATGTGGTTAAAATATCCATATGCTAGCTATAACTAAAATGATATTATGAAACTTTCATGCAAGGATCTTTTACAATGAAAATGAAAGAACTCTTCTAGAGATTTTGAAAAAAGGTGTCGCAAAGACCTGGCAAAGAGATCACAAGTCCAGCTAGAACAAAACTGGAAATTCATAACATCTTAATCTACCACAGTGACCTCAAAAGCAGACAAATTGGTGCACCACCTTGACAAGTTTCATCAGTTTTGTCTTAAATATTATAAACATTTATCTATAATATTATTATTGTTATTATATGGCATCATTTGACTTAAGCAAAGCAGATTAAATCTAAGGCTCTGCAACCAGTGGAGGGAAAACCATGTTACACAATAATGTAATTGTTTTTGAATAAGCAGAGATTTTGATAATCATCTGTCTATTAATTTGAAATTACCAAGAAAATTTTTTTTCTAGAAGTTGGTAAATTCTATCAATTCCTTTGTCAAAAAGGATCATGTTCATATGCCACAAGAACTTCCAAACTTGCCCAAGAACCTGAGGAGACAATCTTTGTTTCTAAGCTAGAAGTTCCCATAACCGGAATGGGAGACTTCAGAGGTCTGTTGACAAGCTGATTTTACAAGGCACCACCATATGGTGCCTCACCCCCTGCCTGTGCCCTGCACCACGAGTAGGTACGTTTACAATAATTACTTTGTATCTTTCATCTTACTCAGATATTCCCAGGCAGGACTCTTAATTACTATAAACGACAGGCATGCTTCTTATATGACGTACCAGTTCAGACCACCATTAAAGGAGAACTGAAGGCCAAAAGCAACAACTTTTCCAACATTTTTTTTTTTGGAAATTAGCCTAACATAAGTAAAGTTAAGTTTGTGGAGTTACTTCTTCTCGTTTTCTGTTTTTTGCAAGAAAATTATGTTCAAATTAAAATTAAGTTGGGCTTTTCCCACTTTTTTGGCCTTTTCAAGGCGGGCTCAAAAACTAAGTCAGCCGTCTGCTGTGAGGTATGATATGGGGAACAGAGATTTCATAATCAACAGAAACAAGGTAAACACAAGTGTTGCTGTGGATATTTTCTTTGTTGCTTTGATGTTTCTTCGTGGACTCAATATTCACAACAAACATCAGTCTAAATACTGCTTCTCACATGTCTTCCCCATATCATACATCATAAGCTGCAAAAATGCCCGCTGACTCCTCCACTCTGAGCCGCAATGCTGATAGCCCAAAATTGGAATAAAAACTTTTTTTTGTAGGTCGAAGAGTGACGGATATGCCAGGAAAAACAAAAAATCCTTCTTTTTTTGCCTTCAGTTCCCCTTAAAAAAAAACAAAATAAAATAAAAGTAATAATAATAATAATAATAATAATAATAATTATTATTATTATTATTATTATTATTATTATTATTATTATTATTATTATAAAAGAAATATTTCTAAAGCCCACCTTATTTACAATAACGAATACTTATTCATAAAAATAAAATCTGGAGCGTTGTTATTAAATATCTTTTTCTCTTTTAGGGTGTTAGGATGAAAATTCCATCAACGACATGTAGTTATCAGACGATCATAGGTAAGACTCTTACTAAAGGAATTCTGATTTCTTTTTTCTTGGTTTGCACGTAACATGCTGAAAAGTACATCTTTCAAAAGTCCCCCAGTTGTTGATATGAAAATATCTTTTCACTCTTTTCATGGTCCCATTGCTTGCATATTTTGTCTGTTATGTAAATTCCTCTAAAACCAAAAACACTTGGGACGAACCCACATTCATCTTCTGTAAAAGTTGAAAGTCCTAAAAGTTTTCTCATTTCCTTTTTTCTGCAGAAATACAATGTACATCCAACAAGAGAACAATTCTTAGGCTGTTAAGTAAAAACTCAAGTGAAGTTATGATCCTCGCAGTTATGAAAACTATTCTAGCAATTGCGTAGAAAAGCCTGAAAAATTCAGGACTTCGACAGGTTCTCAACCCATGACGTTGCGATACCAGTATGACGCTCTAACCAACTGAGCCATGAAGCCACTGTCTTTGGAAGCTGGTCATTTGTGGATTCAAGTGTTCCCACGATGAATGAAGCAACGCATGAAATGATACATGAGCATTACTGATCATGTAAATGCTCGGCATCTATGGTCAGAAACACAGATGGGCTCCTGCTATGATCTAGGATTCCAAAAGATTTATATCAAGAAACTGCAAAAGTATCTTACAAACACCTTAAATCTGAAGCAGTGAACCGTTACACTGACAGTACTTTGATAAACTCTGACAGTAGAAAGGAAGACCCAAGCAACTGCACAGAACATTGATCTTCGATCAGGCCAAGAGGAAGCCTACGAGCAACAAACAAAATTGTGCCTGCCAAAACCACAGAGACTGACGTATGACAGAATAAAGTCCAAACTCCAAATGCGTTTAAAGGATTTATTCCATATTACACCCACGTAAGACTTAACTCCTTGACAACATCCAAGCTTGAACGGTTTACAATACACTTCTGAGACGATTCCACACAATCCTGCTTCAGCCTCTGTCCCAATTATTAACTTTACCGCAGTCCTATTACAGTTGATGGATATCACAAACTTGTCACGTAACAATTCCTTTCACGCGTTCTAAATGAAAGGAAAAATGTGGCTAGTATAATGCTTCGAATAACACACAAATGGTTCTCTGAAAACCGACTTACAGAACACGCTTGTACCTCTTCAGATACGGTAAAAATGTGAAGTCCGCCTAATAACAAAACAACATGGCAGGCAAACTCTCACATGGTCCTCGAACCGCGCGAAATTGGATACTAAGGACACAAGCTAAACCGCTGATAAAACTTGAATTTACAAAAATAATTTTATGATAATAGCCTTTCTCCGCCGAAATCAACTCACTTCCAACCCAACCACGTTTTAAACTCAAAAAAATTGTAATTACTTCAAGCTTACCTGTATAGAAGAAATAACTACATATGTTGTACGTCTAAAATCTACTGCGTCCTCGTGTAACCTAAATTTAACTCTCAACAATGAAGAAAACCTAAATTAATCGTTTTTTACTTGCTCCCCGCAACTAAGTACCACCTCACCACACAGCCGGTTTAGAGAATCGAGCGGCCCCGAGAATGAATGAGAAATATGCTTCATCCGCATTCAATCCTCTGGCCTTCTTCTTCCATTGTAGGAGTTACCAGGAGTACCTGTTGCATTCTTAAACTTTTTTTCTTCGGATTGCCACACCCACCATTACTCTGAGAAAAATCCACTTACCACCCAACTGAGTGTCCCAGTGTTTCGCTCCTGGTGTAACACTTACAAACGGGCAACCCAGTTTACGCTCACGGAGCGTCTAGTTCATATACAATCTTGAACCTGCATATATGAGTGGAAGTCATTGGGTTGCAACATATGTCAAAGACAATGTAATCAATTATTTTGACAGTTTTGGTATGCCTCCGTTTCAAGAAATGGTCAATCATGCCAAAAAGAAAAATTTAACTCTATTGCACCAAAACAATCAGATACAAAACATACAAACAACAACTTGTGGGTATTTCTGTTCATACTTTCTAAATGAAATGAATAAGGGTAATTCGTATTATGATTTATTACAAGTGTTCAACATAAATGATACAATAAAAAATGAGAGATTCATCGAACATTATTTCAGAAATATCTAACTTATATATATTATGAAATCATATTGTGTTAAACAAAAGAAAGTGACTGAATGTGTTGAACCTTCAGGTTACAAAACAGCCAAAAATGGTAGACTAATGTTCTTTTGCACATGTGCTGAATGCGGCATTACTAAAACTCGATTCGTTAAAAAACAGGGAAACTAAACAGCCCGTTGGGAGCGGGCTTACTCAGTGATATTGCTAATACAGGAACTGAATTGTTCCTAACAAAAGGAGTACCTTATCTTGGCAAAAAAGCAGTTGAAATGGGTAGATATTATGGTTCCGAATTAATGAGAGATCCAAAGTTGCAGAAAAAAGCAATCGATTATGGTTTGAGAAAAATGAATCCTCTTCTTCATAAAGTCGGTTCTGAAGCCCTCGATCAATTGTCAACGAAAATAAGACCGAATAAAAAATACACAACAAACAGAAAAGATCTAGACGGTGGTGCTCTTGATATTCAAAAACAGTTAGCAAAGCTTGGAGAACTCCATTTGAGAACTCCAACGGGTAAAAAATACAATTATTGCGGACCTGGTACAAAACTAGAAGACAGATTGGCTTCAAATGATCCAAAATACAGAGATCCAATAAATAAATTAGATGCTGTTTGCCAGCAACATGATATAGCATACAGTGAAGCTGGAGATAATTTGGCTAAAAAGCATGCAGCTGATAAAATTATGGAAGATAGTATAAAAGCAATACCATTCAATCAAAGACCTTGGTTTGCCACACCAACAATGTATGCCATTAAAACAAAAAGAAAGCTGGGTCTCGGAGTTCCAAAAAACGGAAAAAGCCGTCGGGTAAAGAAAACTGGCAAGAAAAATTAGCAGATGAATTACATGCATCCATAAGACGCAACTTTACTCGGCGGCGTGTGATTACAAATCATATTGATGAAATATGGGCAAGTGATCTAGTTGAAATGCAACAGTTTAGCAAATGGAATAAAGGTTATCGGTATCTTCTTATGGTTATTGATGTTTTCAGCAAATACGGTTGGATTATACCATTGAAGGACAAGAAAGGTGAATCTGTCACTGAAGCATTCAAATCGATATTCAAGGAAGGTAGAAGACCGCAGTATCTATGGGTTGATAAGGGAAAGGAGTTCTATAACAAACACTTGAAGGACTTGTTAGACAAAAATGGGATACATATGTACTCCACTGAAAATGAGGAGAAATCCTCAGTGGTTGAAAGGTGGAATCGAACAATTAAATCCAAAATGTGGAAACAGTTCACTGTTCAAGGTAATACAATGTATCTCGATATGCTACCCAAACTAGTGAAACAGTACAACAACACAAAACATTCAAGCATAAAGATGACACCTGTAGAAGCATCTAACAAGAGGAATGAAGGAACCGTTTACTTCAATCTATATGGTGATACAGAAACATTGAAACAGAAACCTAAATTCAAAACAGGTGATAAGGTTCGAATATCCAAGTATAAACGGAATGTGTTTGACAAGGGTTACACACCAAATTGGACTGAAGAAGTGTTTACAGTTGACAAGATTCAATACACTAATCCAATAACATACAAACTAAAAGATCTGAGAGGTGAAGACATTCAAGGGAGTTTTTATGAACCTGAATTATTAAAAGCAAAGCAGGATATTTTCCGTATTGATAAAGTGATTAGAAGAGACTATAAAAAGAAACAAGCTTTGGTAAAATGGAAGGGATACAGTGATGAATTCAACAGTTGGATACCATTAAAAGATATTGAAAATATTTAAAATATAGTTTACATTATATAGATAAATGGAACTTCAAAAGACCAATTATAAAAATAACGAACTGAATGTTGAAATCAATTGTTATGTTGACAAGAAAAATGAAATATGGTTTCGCGGAAAAGAAATAGCTTCAATACTGGAATATAAAAATACACGAAAAGCGATCAGAGATCATGTTCACGAAGATGATAAAAAATTGATGGACTTCAAAATGAAGCCAAAATCAGGGGGGAACGAAAAATTACCCCTTGCTGAGAGCCTTGAAAAGACCTTCAAATGTGTATTCATCAATGAATCTGGTTTTTATTCCCTTATTTTTTCTTCCAAACAACACGAAGCAAGAGAATTCAGACATTGGGTCACGAATAAAGTCTTGCCCTCCATAAGGAAAAAAGGATATTACGACGTAAAAAGCAAAAAATTGTTGATCGAAAGTGAATATGACTTGCATTGTAAAGTAGTGTCTTTTATCAGAAGCAAATATCCTGAAGAAGCTTTGATGATTGCAGGTCTTGGCGAAAATCAGAGGCTGCCCGGAATGAGATTGTCATCATGGAAAAAAGGATACATGCCTGGGCAGTGTGATCTTATGTTAATGAATCCAACGAGCAAATACAATTCTTTATGGATCGAATTTAAAAGCCCTACGGGGCCATACAATGTGTCTGAAAAGCAACTTCATATGAAAAAAATGTATGAGAGAAACAAATGCAGATACATAATGAGCAATTGTTATGATGACGTAATATTCGAAGTCGTCAAACACATGGAAGAAAGCAATAGGTATATAAAACGCAGATCTAAAAATATATAAAAAATAATTTTCTAATGTATAGTATGGATAAGTTCCAAGATGAAGAAAAATTTGGTTTCTATTATGAAAGCTCTCAAGATTCACATTTGTCAGATTCGGATTGGTCAGATAGTCAGGCGTCATTGTCGTCTTTGGATGAAGAATCAGAAGAACATTCCCAAGAATCTTCCCAAGAATCTGTTTGAACGCAGCACATATAAAAACAAAACATATAGTATAATTATATGGAAGTTGAAAAGAAACCAAGAGGTAGACCAAAAGTATTCACAAAAGAAGAACTGAGAAGACGTAAAACCTTATGCATGTTAAATAAGGAATGGTATTGTGAAATATGTCAAACTGGTATAAATTACACTTTAGCAGGTAAATGGTGTCACCTGAAAACGAAAAAGCATGCCAGAAACATAGAATCACAAAACAAACAATAATTTTTCCACAGTTCAAAGGATCCATTCAATTGGATCATTTGAATTCTTGACCACAATGAAAAGTACTTAAGAGAATATCTATTCTATAGATATATAGTATGAAAAATAATATCTCAGCATATAGTATGAACAAGAGTGATCTTGAAAAACTTAGTAAATCAGAATTAATCGAATTGATTCAAAAATTGAATACAAAACCAGTGCCAGCGCCAAGGACTAAAATAAGACCGATCCCAAAACCAAGAAAGAGTGTAAAAGAACTTGTTGACTATTTTGAGAGGCAGAGACTACCAGCTCCTCCGTCTGAATGGTTACAAGAAATAGAACAATTAAACAAGCCAGTTCCAGCGCCTAGAACTAAAAAACCAGTGCCAGAACCAAGAACTAAGATTGATCAAACAGCAAAAGCATTGAAAGGTTACACAAAGTCTTATGAAATCGGCATTAAAAACAACAAAGACCCACTTATGCAACTGCAAAACACAAGAAAGGCTGTTGCTAACCATATTGAAAACATGTTG
>OX421446.1:4762630-4767630 GCA_949126865.1 Montipora capitata
ACAGGGTTAACGAAACAAGAGATCTCCAGAACGACCGTTTTTTGAGTGAGCAAGATATTGTCCTCGCCAATGCACAAAAATTTAGGGGAGAGTGGGAGGACGCCCTGCCGAACAACATGTTTAAGCTTGTCATAGTAGATGAGGCTCATCATTACCCAGCCCAAACCTGGAACAGAATTATAGAGAAATTTAGGGGGAATGCACTGGTGGTGTTTTTGACCGCAACTCCCTACAGAATGGACGGGAAGTTTATGGTTGAAGGACTGTTTGCATACCACTTACGACTTCAAGAAGCCGTAGAAAGGAGAATCATTCGCCGAACAGAGCCAGATTTTTTGGAAATCCAGCCGAATCATGAGAACGGAGACTTAGAAGAAGCTGGATTTTATCAGCTGGTCCTGAGAAGGGTAAACGAAAAGCAAGTAATCAAGAACAGGGATCACCGATTGCCAGACGATATCCCACACATGGCCATGGCTATCACCAGGAATACCTTTGAAGCTGATAGAGTGGTAGACCTCTGGAACGAAAATTGGGGTGAAGAGAGCGCCCTTTCATACCATTCGAAGTTACCTCAGGCTGAGAGGGATAAGAGAATGCAAAAAATAACAAGCAACCAAGTCAAACTTGTCGTTGTGGTTGCAATGCTACAGGAAGGATTTGATCATCCCCCAATAAGCATTGCTGCAATTTTAACCAAAATTGTTTCTGCACCCAAATTTGTGCAGTTCATTGGAAGGGCACAGCGCATTTACCGTAGTCAAGCTGTCGCAGAAGCTGATGCTATTTGCGCTGATATTGTAAGTCATGTCCGCTATGAGCAAGGACGACACTATCAAAATTTTATAGAGGAGACATTAATAGAAATTGACGATCAGCAGTGAACATAAAAACATACCTTCTCTTGGATACAGGGCTCATGTTTGATAGAAGATAAACAAGGGAACATTTTTTTGCCAACTGTATAGCATTTATTGCGATTTTCTGTATGTTTTAAATTTACAAAGTTTTACTGTTGTTGTTTTTAGTTAATGGGATTTACTAACATTACATAGTCGATGTAACAGGAAATACTATTATAACAGAATTTTTATAACAGTGGCCAATTTGGATTCTACTCTGAGGGCCTGTTTACTTGAAGGTGGGGTAACCTGCCTAGGTGGGTGACCCACCTGCCCATATAAACTCTAATTTTTTCAACCTCGTGTTTACATGATGGTTGCAGTAACCCACCCAGCAGGGGGTTGCAGCACTAATAATAATAACTGTCAGAGATGCTTTTGCAGATAGGATGGTATAGCCTTGTCATTAACATATTATTTTTTATTTATACCTTTGCACGAACCCTTTTGAATGCAGGTACATTATCAGCATACTTGATAAGATGGTGAATCAGTTACCTCTAAATCATTTTTTTTCCAGTGTTGACCCATTGGCCCTGGGATCAGTGGGACTTAAAAAGAGATTTGACTCTGTGTAACACCAGACAATCTAACTTGTCATGGGAGGAGGGGGGGGGGGGGGGGGGGTTTCTTGTGTGTATTCTGTAAGTTGTATACATGATCATGAAATGACAGCTAGTTACAGCTGCATTAAATACTGGGGTATAATTATTTTTAGGGACAATGAAACAATGCGTGTGATTACCCACATCAGGCTCTTTAAGCTTTGCATCCCATATATATTTTTATTTGCAAATAAGTTTCAAGTAAGACCTTGTGGGCTTCTTAGCAATTATTTTAGCATAAACCCTTTAAGAAGTAGTGTATAGTTTCAGAATTGGTGCATCATTGGCATGCTCAACAAGATTTTTTTTAAGCACTCTTGTGCTTACACAATTTGATTGCATAGATTTTTGTTTCCTGTTGTAAATCGGCTCAAATTAGCTTCCAACACTGTTCAGCTAGATATGTAGTGTAAACATGTACCTACAACATCAGCGACTATCATAACCAAATAATAATTATTGCAACACCAGGACTTCCAGTTATTAATTATCTCTCATTTTTAAACTGTTCAAATTTCTTAGTGATAGTCGTTGAAGATTTGTCCTGCAGGGTGATTTCGTTAAGAACTATAACACTAGAAGATATCTTATTCCCAAATTTATTTTATTATTGTTCTCTTTGTTTGTATTGTGAATGCTGTTTTGATTTACATGCCTTTTTCTATTTTTTACTTGTGGATATCCACAAGTTTTGGTGAAAATCTGTATGCAAATGAATGAGTTGCCAGTAATTGGATCCGGACTTTATGCACAAAGCGTTGTGGGATCGCCAAGGGGCAAACATTGCAAATCCCAATGAGAAAATATATGGCGGAAACTTATTCGACCTCCAAACAACGATTTTGGAGAGAGATCAACACTTTTTTCGACACAGTTTTATCAGAAATCTATGTGGGAAATTTTGATACGTGGCAAGTTTAAGTTTTTGTTTGAATAACCTTGAAATATGAGATAAATTTTCGTGATTAACTTTCTTGCTTGCATAAGGTTTATTGTGAAATATGGTCTCAAAATATTACAAAACAAGACGATCTAGGATCGTAAGTCAGGCTGTGGCCACTCATGTGCTGCTAAGGATCATGAGCATTGTGTAGTAGTTCTAAAAAAAGATGTGTAACTAATAATTAAATAGATCAGATGTGCACATCTCAAAGACAGATCACGAAATTTGTAATCACACTGGCAAAAACAACATGCATTTCGTCATGAAAACATTGCTAACTTGATTATTGCAACTCCACAAATATCAAGACTCTGGTAAATCTGCACTTGTGAGGTGTCTGTTGATGCTCAGGTGACGATAGAATTTGTTTCCTTGGTCAGCTATGCAACATAACGTTTCGGATTTCCAATAACTACAAGACTTTGCTGTTGAGTAAGACATTGCATAAAGCCCCACAGCACAGTTCTTTGTTTACAAGTGCAGTTGCATTGTTCTCTAACACTTCTTCACTGCAGTTATTTCATATGTACTAATCTGCAGCCCTCTGAGTTCACAATTGTCACCAAGTGAGTGTATAGCCTGGAATTACTGTACTAAGCCCTGAATGGATGGTACTTCTAATAGTAAACATGTACCTTGGGGATGGCTTCTACCATATTCATCTCTTGCATGAGAATCAAAAATCTTATAACTCCAATTATCAGTATGATAGATACTAACACCAATATATCCTATTGTCAGAACAAATGAAGAATAATTTTGCGACAAGAGTGATTCAAATGCACTGTCTATAGGTATACTGTATTGATATCCCTCAATAATTGAATCACTGTTATGTAGATTACCTGTGTAGCTTAAATTCACTATAATTAAGCTGGTAATTTTTCTCAGACATAGCAATCATAGCTGGTAATTCTGTTTGTATTAAATACACCTGCCCTGTACACTGTGACAGTGTAGAATACAATTCATTATCCATTTCCATAATTTGTATTAATTCCTTTGATATTATTATAAATCAAAGCACACAAACTCATAGCAACGCATTGTTGCCCAGCATTCGCTGTAATATCACCCTGACTATATGGTGCCTTTACTGTCAAGGTTGGATCAATATTATTCGTTGGAGGCCCAGGATTTGTTTCTGTCATTACATAGATTTATTTTAGCACAGCATCGTCTATGATCACCATTCTTGTACAAACGCATTGGTCCACAGCATGTGTACAACACTTGATATTTCTTCACATTTAAGTCAGATTTACGCGTTTTCGTGTTTCAGTGTATTTTCCAAAGCAAGTCAAACGTACTGGTTGACGAAATTTTCATCGAATAGAAGCTGGCTTTTTCCTCACTTTTTCAAAACAACCGAGACTGGCAATTATTCGCCTTCTTTTCAGGCTGACCCGAAAACACTGACCCCCGGTCCTTGGACCCCCCTACGGACCAGGTCCACGGACTACCTTACGGACCGGTCCACGGACTACCCCTACGGACCCCCTCTACGGACCACCCCAAAACAACATAAAAAAACCAACAAAAATAAATAACAATTAAGTATTAAAATTGACTTACCGGTTGCCTGCACTCGTGTCGGCGAAATTTTCAACCGTTACGCTCCTCAAATTTAATAGACTCGGGTGCAAAGTGTATCAGTCACATGTGGCCACTTCCTTATCAGCTGTGGCGATGTATGGAAGACCGCAGTGTTTCAAAAAAGACCGATAATACCCAAGTCTCGTGTTTTCTTTCCCTCCGCCCATAAACCCGCCTCAGGCTTCACGAAATAGAACACGACCTCTCTCCGTCTCTCTCAAAATGGCGGAGGGAAAAAACACTCACGAATATATATAGAACTTGGATATTATCGGTCTGAGCAGTCGTGGCTCAGTTGGCTAGTGCGCGGCTTTCGGAGTGAGAGGTCCCCGGTTCGATCCTCGGTGACTGAAAACGTCTGTTTCGACTTTCCTCTGATCTGTGTAGCTATAGCTTTAAATACCCGTAAAACAGGGCACTGACAGAGGGAGGGGGTAAAGGGCGCACCGTCGGCTTCCATTGATACCAGCCTCGTAGCTGAAGGAACTACCAACGTTAAATAAAGTTACCTCACTTTACCTTTACCTTTATCCATACATCGCCACAGTTAAGGAAGTGGCCACATGATTGATACACCTTGCACCCAAGCCTGAGACTTGAGGAGCGTAACGGTTGAACATTTCGCCGACACGAGTGCAGGCAACCGGTAAATCAAATTTAATACTTAGTTGTTATTTATTTTTGTTTGTATTTTTATTTTGTTTTGGGGGTGTCCGTAGAGGGGGTCCGTAGGGGTAGTCCGTGGACCGGTCCGTAAGGTAGTCCGTGGACCTGGTCCGTAGGGGGGTCCACGGACCGGGGGTCAGTGTTTTCGGGTCACCCTCCTTTTCACTTGACTTCGCAGCCTGCAACTGATGTAACCATGAAGTTTTGTCGACAAAGGAGTGATCTTAGGAATCTTTTCCCACACAAATACCCTCAGTTTTCTGCTTTTCTGCGACAGACGTTTCAGCT
>OX421446.1:4770130-4775130 GCA_949126865.1 Montipora capitata
GTACACGTGCAAACTTGTCACATCCGGCACTATACAAGCAACGATTCAGTACGTACTATCAATAGATTGAGCTGACCCACTGTTTTGTTACAACCAAAATCTCTGCAGGAAAACCTCATTACTACTGTACTGGAAATCTAGAAGAAGGGTGGCCGCTTAATAGAGGTCGGACTGTATTCCTAAAAATCTAAAAATATTCGTGCCTCATCAGTTTTTGGTCGAATGTATGTCCAAGAAAGCAGATAAATTGCAGAAAATTTTAGTTTTTCATCCAAAAAATTCGTAATCAACGCTAAAATGACCAAATTTTGCCTGGAAAACATATTTTACTGTTATTTTTCTTAAATTTTTTCGTTCAACTTTCGCTTTTATAAAATGTTTCAGTTGTCTGTAAATAAGTTATATGCTGTTGGAAAGCTTATTTTCTTAGCTTTAAAATGATGTATTTTTTCCAGCTAACTTTAAATATTTTTTGAGAAAAAAAAAACATTTTTTGGCGATGGCTGATTTACCGCGGTTTTCTCGCGGTTGGGAAAGTAGGAAAAAGAGTTAGGCCAGTAGCCAGGCTTTTAACCTCAGAAAAGGATCTGTTTCGTCGTACGAACGTGTGAGGACCTGTGAGCCAAAGGGCCTCTGCTGGTATGACTTCTGGGTGACCCCTTAATTAATAACTTCTTACTAACCGAGCGCGAGGGCCGTACTGCCAGGGAAATATTGGCCCGAGGTCGTGGCAGTACGGACCAAGCGTAGCAAGGTCCGTACAAAAACGACCCAGGGCCAATATTCCCCAGTACGGCTCGAGCTAGCTCGGTTAGTAAGTAGTTTATTACATGGTTTTTTAATTACCTTTTGCTTTGTTTTTGCAAGCCCGTAATCGGCCCGTGGGCCAGTCACAATTTGCCTGGAACGCTGCACGTACCACAGGCAACCCAGTGTACCCTCACGGAGGGTCTAGTTTGAATGTGGACTTGGAAGAAACAAAATAATGCAGGCTAAGATGGTATCATTACACCTGTATGAGGGGTTCCCTTAGTGTATGTGTACTTTTTTATGATCACAAAAATTTATAAGAAACAATAACATTTCAATTCATTATTTAGACTATGGAGAAAAACACTATGCTTCAGCATTTTGGAATGGTGAATTAGAGTCCAAAGTGAGAGAGCTTGGTAACCTTGACTTCTTTGGTTGATGAAGAAGAATGAAGGCCGAGAGAAAGTCATGGAGGAAGTGGATAAGATACGAGCAAAGTCCATTTACAGCCATCCTCCAGATGATTGTTCAGATGCTTGCAAGACACGTGGTGAGATATTTCTTAGCTTAGTGGTTCTTAGACTCTACTCAGAGTACAGTACCCCACTTTTTCCTGAGTGACTGCCCACTCCAGCCCTGACTTTAGCGGTTGTGTGTTCTTAAATATCAGCACTTTCCATTGCCTTTATTATAACTAATAACTACAGGAGTTGGGCGTCTTCAGAGTAATATAGAAAAGTGCAAATTGTTCCAAAAGCATTAAAGTTGTCTACTTGCATGAAGTTAAGGGTTAAGGAGTTTTGTCTTTGTTTATAAGGTTGTGGACAACTTTGGGTTGTTGATGGGCAATGGAAATTGATGTTTGCTCACTGTATGATGCAAAGAAAGGCGGGTGCTTCATTAGAGTTTAACTTTGATTTGTATGTTTTCTGAAAGGTATGCCTTTCTGGAACCCTCTACGAAATTCCGAAGTGCTCATTTTTTTAACCAGAATTTTGTGAAAGGCCTCCCACTGCTCAGTTACCCAGATGTTTGTACTGAGTCCCCTCAAGCTGGAAAAGCGTTTTGTGGGGAGCATGTGGCATACTTAGCAGAGAACCATCCAGATGTCCCTGCAGATGTTCGTGGTTTTTTGAAATATTGCGGGATTCAGCGTACTGATACAGGTAGTAGTATAGTAGGATAATGATAGCAACAACATCAATAATAATAATGAAGATAATGATGATGATTATAACAACAACAGCAACAACAACAATTATTACTGGTATTGTAACAACAACATTTTGACTAGTGATAAGAGTGGCACCCATTGACAAGTAAAATTGTCAGGCATTTACCGTAGGAAAATCATTGTGATGATGATTATGATGATGCCAGCTACATCACTGTTAGTCTCTGAAACCCCTGAAACTTGCTTAGTGTTGAAAACATGACAGTAATGATCTATCATTGGTTATCACAATAGCATGTATTATGCCATAAGCTATGAAAACATGATAGTGTAATGATTTTAATAGAGTCACAATAGACTGTATAATTTATGCCATAAGCCAATTGAATTTTCTGAAACTATTTATTGGATACATCATTGTATCATGACAAAAAATGCTACCACATGTTTTTTTTCTAGCTAAAATAACTGAAGAAAGAAATACTTTAGTACTTCTGTAATAATTGAGGTGCTTGTGCCTTACAACATTATTCAGGAAATGAGTCTGATGTGTCATTTGAAGAGATACGTGACCAGGAAGTTTCAAAAGTGGATGATGTTTTGGTATCATTTCATGATGATGAAATCTCCCATCTTGGGAATAGTGTTGTACAATCACAAGGTACTTAAAATTATGTATAGATATCATGCAACAATTATGGGTAAACTTCATTCCTTTATGGACTCTATGCTATATGTAATTTGCACGGAGGTGATGCATGTGTTTTATTCAGTACTCTATTTATTGTTATCCAGTGCTTAATTAGAAGCAGCTTAGTACTGTATAAAGTAAATGCTATTCATATTTTTGAAGAATGATTCAGTGTTTCAAACTTGGAAAGAGTAGTTTACACCAGACAAGGTATGCCCATTTTGCCATGGTAATGGTTTTTCTCACAGGCAACATTTTTGTTGAGAAGTAGAAATGTTATATTTGTGTTGTTTTGTGTTTACAAGATATCATTCAGTCTTAAAGAAAGCAATGAGGATTCTGTAGTAACCACTGATTGCACCAAATGTATGTGAATCAAAAACACACTTTTATTTCAAAACAGAAAGCACTGTGCTTTCATACTGGTAAATGCCTTTAAACTTAGAATCAATATAATATTGTTTCTTATCCTATGCAGTTGTAGAAATAATGGTCAATTTCCTTATCCACTAGGGAACACAGAGTTCACAGAAAAGGAGCATGACGCTGTGAATTCTATCCTCAATGATTGCATTGAAACAGAGCCCACAACTTGCAACAAGGACACTGGTGGAAAGCAGCGGCTGCAAAAGTGGTCCAGAGGTCACTTGTTTATCGTGAGAGGAGGGGGAATTATTGACAAGTGGAGTCCCCTTTTTAAGTGAGTTTGGAAAAGTAACTTCTTTGAAATTTCATGAAATCTGTTGTAGATTAGCAATTCCTGCAAGCTCACAGGGGGATTATACATGTAAATGGTGATCCGTTTATGAGGGAATCTTTCAATGAGACTACTACAAAAACTCACATCAGCAAGTTAGGCTACCCTTACTTCGGTGTTCCCAAGAAAAAGATCAAGATTTTGATATCTGTCAAATAAAAGCAACAGAATGTCTCTTCTGAAGTGTTAGTCACCACAATAATATTATTATTGATGTAAAATGTAATTTTTCCTAACAAATAAAATTATATAATGCAAATCAGGGGAAAATGCTAAATATACATGTAGTGACCAAGCTCCTGGAGGGTGACTGCAAACTAGACATTTCAAAGGCCTTTTCTTAAAAAACTAGCTGTATGACCACATCTGTCAGACAGGACGTCTTTTGCAGTTGGCAAAATTGTCAATTTTTGTCTATTTTGATAATAACTGAAAAACTATCTGATATATTTTTTTTAATGTTGATGGGTTACATGAAGTCTTCATATTGCTTACTAATTCCCAAAATTTAACCCTGGTTGCACCACTAGGTTTTGAGAAAAAGACCTTTGAAATGTTTAGTTCCCAGTCCCCCTCCAGGAGCTCGGTCACTATATTTAGCATTTTCCCCTGATTTACATTTATTTGTTAGGTAAAATTACATTTTACATTAATTGCAGTGACTAACACTTCTGAAAAAACACCTGTTGCTTTAATTTCACAGATTTCAAATTCTTGACCTTTTTCTTCAGAAAACTGTAGTAAGCCACCTTGAGGCGGCGAAATACAAGATACAAAAACTCTCAACTTGTCGTGAAACATTGTTTTGGTGCAAGTTTTGGTCGATGTTTCACGTTTTTCAAACTTGCATTTTTAAACCCGCAACAAAAACATTTGTTGCGGGTTGAAGAAATGCAGTGCGCTGATTGGTTGATTTGCTAGTACAAGAGCACATTTGTTGCGTGACAGGTTGTTGGTTTGATGAAAAACGAGCAACGAAGCCAAAATTTGTTGCTCAGAGTAGACCCGCGCTCTACTTTTCACAACAACTTTCTTCAACCCGCAACAAATGTTTTTGTTGCGCGACAAGATGATCATGCAAGGTGAAAAATGAGAAACACAGACCCAAACTTGCAACGAAACAATGTTGACGCGCCAAGTTGAGGGCTTTTGTATCTCGTATTTAGCCGCCTTTAAATGTAAGCGTAACAGTAACACAACTCATTAGTGTGTGATATTGAATAAAGGTTTAAGAAATGGTGCAAGTACTTTCAACTCTCTAAGAGTTGCCCATTGCTGCCTGTGTTCAAAAGAAATTTAAGTATCTCTAAAACCTCTCCAGACTTAATGCATTCATGCCATATTCGCAGAATCCTTTGATGAGTGTGTAATAGGCATTATATTATTTTACTTGCCCTAAATTCATGGTTTGAAACACAAAGTGTAAGGTTTTGTATGGGCTTAAAATCACGTAAAATTTATTGTATTGTTGTCACTTTTATAGCATCCAGGTATAAAATTAATTCTGTTAAGTGAAATATGCTTAATATATTATTCTGACTTGAGACAATAATGATTCATGTGTAAATTGAGCTACAACTCCTATTACTAACTTAACTAAAACTAACTTTGTTAAAGTAAGAGTA
>OX421446.1:4810130-4825130 GCA_949126865.1 Montipora capitata
GTTATAACAATTGCCTACCAAGGAAGATGGTCAGTAGATGGTTCGAAACGCGCAATTCGTTGTAATTATCTACGACACTTCTAACATTGTATTAATACCTGCTAACCCCTGTTGAGAGTAGATAAAGAATGTATTGGCAAGAACCAAAACTAAAATTGATAAAAATCTGCAAGTACACGTCATTGAAAAAATACGTATAACCTGCAAGTAAAAAAAAAAGGTTGCAGACTGAATACTCTCACCTTCGTCATTTTTCAAATGGTTGGCTCCTAAAGAGGCGGTGAATTTTTTTACTGGCTTGTCCGCAGTAATCTCGTAAAAGTTATAGGGATGGTCGAAAGACATGGGAGGCCAAACACGTAAGGGTGAAAAAAGGGTAATTAAGAAAAAAGAAAATCTCGTTACGCGCATGTATTAAAATAAAATCAGAAGTAACTGACGATTGGACGTGAGTCAGCCCTTCAGTATCCCTCTTCCACACTCTCCCGTCCAGGCCAAATTAACAGGAAAGGCAGTGACCGAATTATTTTTGACAAGTACTTTTGCTGGTAATGTCTATTAACAGTGCCAGGTACGGGACCTTTTTCCTCATGTGTAACACTTTTCACGTATGCCAGCCTGCTGATTGCCTCATCTTGAAGTTTCTGATTGGACGCCCAGTTTGAGGCTGGCACTTGGCTGGCACGCGTGAAAAGTGTTACGCATCTCGACCGCTTGGAAGGTATGGGATTTCGATTTTCTTCGAGGGTGAGCTCCGGGACGTTTGGATGAATGAGCGAGAACTACAATGTACGAGAAGAAGCGTTTAAAATCTTTCAGCTCTTCTCCGGTGAAGTTTCAAAGCGGAGTGATGCGATTTTCTGGGGAAAAATCACCCGGTGCTGGAGCTGTTCAAAAATGAGCATCCACAATTGTCCTTCTATTGAGAAGCACAGTAAACAGCGAACTCGAAATCTTCAAAACCGCTCAAAATACTAGCAATTGTACTTGCCAAAAATAATTTGGTCACTGCTTTCTGTTAATTTGGCCTGGACGGGAGAGTGTGAAAGAGGGATACTGAAGGGCTGATTCGTGTCCAATCGTCGGTTAGGGACTGTGCAATAATTATCAGGAAGGGGGGGTCCTAAAATGAGCTTCACCAAAGGAAAAATTAGATAGGTCCCCCCTGCAGCAGCGTCAAGATTAGCTCTGACCCCCCCTCACGTTCTCTCAAAATTATGATGTGCCCCCTCTCTAACCCGTACCTTTAGATATTGAAAAACTTGAGAACAGATACCAATATCTTTTATCCGACAACCCTGCTTGTGCAGGAAGGTTTCTCCGAGAGGATTACAAGCCAACTCCCCATGATGACAGCAACATCAGACGTTGCAAAAAAGAGGCAAATGATATCCAGGACAAGCTTAATGCTGTCGTAACCAAGTTAGAAAAACACGACAACAGTCTTTTTACAGACAATGGCAAACTGAAGACTGGCCTCAGCTGTTTAGACAATTTTAATGCTGAACAACGTCATTCAATAAAGTCTCAAGTCGGTTTAAACGTTCTGCATCTTGTAGAAGACCTGGATAGGGTGATGGCTAAATATAAAGCGACATTTCCTATTGGTGCCAAATCTAAAGCATCCAAATCAAGAAAAAAGAAGGAACAGAAGAAGAAAAGGGAGAAGAGGAGGATTGCTGCCTCGGAAAGCCGTAGGACCCGAACCTGTATAATTTTTCGGTCTTTGGGAGGTGAACCCATTGATGACAACTATGAAACAGAAGTATGTGGCATTCCTCAGCTAGAAACTGTAGACCTAGAAACCCTCTCGCTGTTTAAATCAAGAACAGACCTGGCATGTCTGCGGGACCTCTTAAATGCCAAATGTTTTATTGGCAAAGCTCACAACGTGGTTTGTGACTTCTGTGCATGAGCGATTGTCTCAATCTATCATATGTTGACATTCTAAATAAGTTAAAGCATGTGTTTATGTTGATGCAATATTTAGACATTATGGATAGTCAAAGGCGTGGCATCTGTCTATTTGGAAAATGTTTATTTATTCGTTATCGAATTTGTGAAATTTAATTAAGACCCCCCCTCGAATTTGTGAAATTTAATTAAGACCCCCCCCTCAACTTACTTGAGAAATCTAACGTAGAGCCCCCCCTCCTTTCCATTATTTTAACTTAAGGCCCCCCCTCCTGATAATTATTGCACAGTCCCTAAAATCTAATGAAAACCCGAATTTCAAGCAGATATACTCCACAAACAATTTGATTTCGGGTTGAGGTAGATGCTATTCAAAGTAATAGGTCGGCACGGTCCCAACGATGATTCTGTCCCTTTAAATTGTGAATAAGAACATCCGGTTCTTCTGCGCAGTCGCAGAAATGTGAAATGCTGCCAATGGTTAATATGCCAATGGCTGCTAAAGCATCCAGTTCTCTCACTGTTAGTGAAGGATGTGAGATTTCGACGTATTTCTGAAGAGACCAAAGGTCGTAAAAAGACGCGACACCAAAAACAAGTAAACTTCAAATCTTTACACAAGAGTGGACTGAAGTTCAATCGATTCAATAGAGTGATCAACGATTATTATTTCCCCTTTGCATTGCAGTCCGTCGAAAATGGACTACACGAGGAAACTGAGGAAATAGAGAGCGAATCTGTCCAAGAAACACCAGTATGGAGACCGAAACCAAAGAAAAAACGCAGACGAATTTCCCACCAGGAATGGTAACATTAATTAAAACTTGATAATGGGATTTCTATCAATGTGTTGCTGTAACATCGGATTCCTTTGCTTTGGTTTGATTTACGAAGAATAAGGTCGCGCGAACTTGGAGGAATGTTCTGAAAAACAGAATTGGCTTTGTTAAAAAGTGTTAAACTTAAAATAGCCAACGCGCACGTTTGTCTGCCAGGTTTTCTTCTCAATAGATGATAATACTATTTTGTTATTTCTGAAAACTTCTAGGGCGTGCTCTTTTGGGATGAACCGTTCTAAGATCCATCATTAACTTGGTTGGTTCGTCAATTCCGAGGGGATAGATCTTGCCAATTTGCAAAATAACCTTTTTTTTTCTTCATATTTGCGGCTTTCTGTGTCACCTTGGTAGAGAGACTGCTTTCGATAGAGTAATTCGGGAAATTAATAATTCACGAAGGAAAAAAGTCCAATACTTCTTTTAGCGCCAGAGTAACCGAAAATGACTTCAAGACAAGACCACACCTTCGCTGTGAAGAGGTCGTGTAAACACCCAAACACATAAAATCAACCTTCATGGTACAAATCCTTCCCCGTTTCTCAGCGGTATAACAACACCTTGTCGCTTAAGTTCACTTAGCACTTCAAGAATAGCGTCCAATTCAAAACGAAACTTCTCAATCTCTCGATTTTTCTGTCTTAAAACATGGCGCCATTTTGCTTCGGTTTCTTCTTTGTCAATCTTTGCAGTAAGTTGGGTTTTCTCGATAATTCTCTGTAAGTCTACTTCTCTTTGCGAGTGTCTGTGTTCTAAAGCAGCAATTTTAGTTTCTATAGAGTCAAAGTGTTTCATTTCTGGCGTAAATTTCTCCTTGGCTCGTTTTACATCCAATTGAAGCTGGGTAACTTGCTGTTGGAGAGAGTTTTCTCGAACCTAACGCAAAACAAAAGTAAGGAAAACGGGTCAACCAATAAACAAACAAACAAACAAACAATGTAAATGTTTTAATTCACATTTCTTTCATTGTTTCGGTGAGATTCACAGCTGATCATCAAGCAATGTGAAAGATAAGGAGTAGGCAACTTGCAACTTGATTGGAGATCGAGTGTGCATCAACTGTGGGTTTATTTAAATCCCGCTAAATCTCGTTCCTGGGGTCTTGGACCCTTCTGTACACGCTTGAAGGGAGGAGAATCTGGGCACGAGAGTGAATCCCGCTCTGGCCCACGTTGCTCGAAGCTTGGTCAGCGTTAACCGGTATTAACTACCATGACAACCCAGAGATCTTGGCGCTAAGCAAGCTTCGAGTAACTGGGACTAGAGCAACAACTTGTCTCTTCTTTGGCAGTCGCGACCAAACACTACCATGACGTTTCAGTCGTCACTTTCTATGCACGACCCCTTCATGAAGTTGTTAGCTTTTGAATACCCTCACGTTTCGTTGGATGCAAAAACCTTTCAAACTTTTGGCAGACTTTGCCACATTGTTCGTATATCAATTAAGAACCAATTAGTTTTATGGACACATGGAATCAAATACGAAAGACGCCACAGATACCCATTGCTTTGATTTGCCAAGAATGTTGTAACGCTTAGCCAGGTGTACAAATATTCTTTGCAAAGATAAAGCCACGAAAAGATAAAATTGGGATGTCTTAGAATAAAACGAACTTTCATTTGAACAAAACGATAAAGAAAACGAACTTACTCTTGCTGCTGCTGTGGCCTCTGCATTAGCAGTGGCGTCAACCATCTTGGCTTTGAGCCTCTGAATGACAAGTTCCTGTCCCGCCAGTTGACTCTTTAGCTCCGCCACTTTAGAAGATCCATGATTTAATGCAAACTCCGCCTTCAAATGATCAAGTTCACGCTTGTGTTGAGTCTGCGCATTAGCTAACTGATCAGCTGCCTCTTCACGAGCAAGCCGAGCACTGCGTTCGGTTTCTGCCAAGGAGGCCTGGAAGCGAACCCGCTGTTGATCCATATCGAATGATATCTGTGAGACCTGCTCCTTAAGGCGCCTGTTTTCATGTTGCAGTTCTATAACTAAGGAGTCAGAGGAGGGGCTTGGTTGTTGATCCACTCTGTCTCCCTCTGAAGCCAGCATCTGTTCCCTCTCGCGCTTCAGACGGTTGCATGTTTGTTTCAGTTTCTCCAATTCCAAATCCCTTTCGTCAAGTTTTTCTTTCAGAGAATCAATCATGTTGTTTGAGTCACTGTTCATTGGTTTTTCTAACTCAAGCTTTCTTCTGCGGTTAGTCTTTCCACCCGATGTTTCTGCCGCATTAGCTTTTACTAAAGCATCTTGCAAAACTCGAATTTCAGTTTCAAGATGCTTAGCTCTCAGCTCATTTTCCGCCCGAACTGTCTGCAGTTCAGTTTCCAAAGATTGAACTTGCGCGTTTGAACGAAACGCGGTTTTGTTCCTCTCATTGGCACTCTGCAAATCCTTTTCCAAGTCTTTGATTCTATCTTCATACTCCATTTTCAGGGAATTGTATTTTTGTTCAACACACCTAATTCTTTTACTAGCCTCTTCATCTTTATTCTCGAGCTCAGTTTCCAGTTTTTTTACTCGGTTTTCAAGGAAAGCGTAAGTTGGTGAAGGCTTGCGAGGTGAGCCGTCTGTCACGACCTGAGCGTGGCCTGGCGCCGAGGCAGCAGCATATATGAGGGCAGGCAGGGAATTTGGGTAACGACGCTTAATGATTTCTTCCATTTCACGAACCTGCAAAGTGAAACAAATACGAAAGACGTAGCTTCACCTTTAAAACTTACACTTCAGCAAGTTGAGGCCAGAACCACTTTGCATCTCTTCATGAAATAAAATGGGGAGAAAATCTCATTTCAGACTTCGAAATGTCACGATACATTTATAATAGTGGTTCTTGAAAAATAATCTTACCTGGGTCAGATAAGTTGGTGAAAATTGCCAATTTTTCAGTGATTTTCAATTGAATGAAGGTACTTTACAAAATCGCCGGAAGTAAATCTTTTTTAATTGGTGCTTTGACCTAACTTCTTTGAATAAACGCTGGAACGTTATCCTTTCTGAACTGAAAGTTCATCGTCTTATTTATATCAGACAGCTAGGATCTCTCTTTGCGCATTTGCCAGTGTCGTGGGTATCAGGAAAAAAAAAAAAAAAAAAGTGGTGCATTTATATAGCGCCTTTATCACAAGTCTCAAAGGCGCTTTACAATGATCAATTTACCCCCAGCGGACTGGAAGCATATACAGGCGCAAATTGCAGCCACTCCTAAGCAGTCCATGCATGCTGGTACTCATTTTACCGACCTCGGAAGGATGGAAAGCTGAGTGAACTTCAGCGGGAAAGAAGGTCGCCAAATATTCCACTCTCGGCAGAACCGGGAATGGAACCCGGGACCTTAGGGTTGGAAGGCAGAGATCTTACCACTGCACCAACCCCTCCGCGATATTGCATAGTGTAAATTCAAGAAAGCGAGTGCCCCGCGTGAAGGCGTCCAATGTTGTCATGGATGAACAGAATCTTTATATCCTTCGATTCTGTGCTTCAAACTTACCTGCCTTTCCAGGTCTTGTATCCTCTTCGCGTCAGTAGCTCTGTCCACTCCCCTTTGTTTCTTCTCCGCCACGGTCTGACCGTGTTGAGCCTGTAGCCGGGCTACTGTTTCCTTAAGTTCGCTTATTTCCTCCTCTTTCTTTTTGAGTGTGAGAGCATCGCGGTCAAGAAGAGCCTGGTTCTCAGCATACCACCTGAGCTTACTGCGCATGCGCTCTACCTCGGATGTGTGCTTGCTCTCGAGTTCAGCGATTTCTCTGCTGTTGAAACCTGTGGACATCACACGAGAAATCCGATATGGATATATGTTTTTGTCAGGAAACAAATAACTGATAACCTGACCTGCTTACTAAGAGCGCTTTCCTTTTATCAGAACCGACCGGCCAGACCCGTCAGTTTGCCTCGGAAAATACAAAGGAACACTTGAATGACAATCCCTCGCATTCTTCAGCAGAAGTATATATCATCCTCGAAGTGTGTTAATTTGAAGGCATTGTAGAGTTACATGTAAACCTTTCAAACACCCGGTCTAGCCAGTCAGTTCTGTCAAATGGAAAGCGCCCTAAGACTTACTTATAATTAGGAGCAAATATAAGAACATATATGGCACAATATGGTTAGTTGCTTGTCAGTTATGTAACTCGCCAACTGCTTTGAGAGTTTTTTCATCTACAAACTGTTAATCGTGAGTTGGATAATAAATATTTTGTTAGATGGTTCAGTATGGTGTGTTGCCAGATGTTGACTCGTTACTTGTGTGCTTGAATAAGACGTACAATAGCCATGTCCAAATATATACCTTGCAATACTCAATTCAATACCGAGGCTTAGAAGCGACAAACAAAGAAAATCACCTAAGTTTGGTGAACTGTTCATTCACTTTCTTTGCCTCAATGACTAGATCAATAGTCCATTTTACAGTTGTGTGCTTAGTTACCTGGCCTATGAATGAAAACGAGGCTGGAGTTTACCTTGTTTTGATAGAAACCTCACTCCTTTTCTTATGTAACATAAGAAAAGGAGGGAGGTCAACACCAGCCTCGCTTTCATTTAAGGACCGGGTAACTAAGCACACAACTGTAAAGAGGTCTATTCAAAGATATCTAAAGTACTACGTGGCCTACCAAGAAGATAATCCAGAAAAAGTTGGCGCTTTGAGCCTGACTTTTCGAGTCACATGTGATTGCAGCTCAAAGCCAGCGAGAAACCAGGCTTCTCACGAAAGCTTTTACTTTTTGCTCGTACCCGGGTTAATCTCCTCTTTCACACGCTTACAACACCACACAGCACCATTCTTCAACTCACCTTCCACTTGGCTGTTCTTCCTCACTGCTTCATCTCTCTCGCCCTCCACGGCCCTTACCCGAGCCTCGAGGTCATACTTAGCTCTTCTCAGTCCGTCAGCCTCCTCCTGCACTTCACTGACCCGTCTTCGCAGAATCCTCATCTCTGACGTCAACTGAGAGATTTTGTCCGCGCCAAGGGTGGCAGATCCTGGGGCTGGCAAGTCAGTACCAGGCCCTTCGCTTTCGCGTCGGTCAACCCTTTCTTTGAGATTTGCAAGCTCAGACGCTATAAACAAAAATTGAAATAGAAAAACAAAAATATATTCTCGTGAGAACACGATCGCAGTTTTTTTAAATCAATAAGTGCGACGTAAATTCAACGCCTTCCTATCTTACGAGCGGAATTCTTAAAATAACATCAAAAGTACACTTCATGAAACGTTTGTTTACCCAGTTTCTGGTTTTCGCAAAACATTCGTGCCTCATTCGTCTTTTCCTTGGCTTGCATTTGTTTCATCTCTTTGTAAAGCCGTTCATTCTCCAATTGGTATCCTGCCAACAGCTGCTCCTGTTCGCGAACCTCTTTCTCTAATTTTGCCAACTCTTCCTCGGACGCACCCTGCAATAGAAAGACACACTGAAGAATTTAAAACAATACCTTGGAATAATCGCATCTGAGATCGGTTACTCAAAAGATGCATGGAGAGCACCCATCGCATAAGCGCTTTCAAGACTATCAAAAGCGTTATTGCCTGAAAAGTGATTTAACCCTTAGAAAAACTCTATCCACCTTTTGAACAACCGAGGCCTAGACAAAGACTTCAATCCAAAGAAAAACACGGCAGATTACATTCCGAAATATAAACGACAAGCCAGCGAGGGCAAAAGCGTGAGAAATGTAAGAACGGGGAATAAAAGAGAGCCATAAAAAGAGCGGGAAAATGAAGTCGATCAAAACAGCGGGAAAGGTGGAGACGGTGCAAAGCGCGCGAAAGTGGAGCGGGTGCAAATCCCTGCGGGGGCTCACTCAGAGTCAACAGCAAGATAAACAAAACAGGAAGGAGTGTTTTGAGACGGCAATTAGAGCTGGGAGAGGGAAGGCCGGATAGCGCTGTGTCCAAATAAACATTCTGATGCCTACATCAATGAAGCAGGAGAATGAATGCGTGTGTTCCAGTTAACTTTTCTAGCTAGTTTCGACGTTCTGACGTCCTCCTTCTTTGAAAAGATGAGCAAAGGAAATCTGACTACCACGACTGCCGAACCCATGCAAAATAAACATTTACCTCAAGTTTACCTCCAGCGGCTATTCTCTTTCTAGCGTCTGCTTCTTTTTCGGTTTCGTTCACTTTCGCCTGCATAACAAACAATTCTTGTTTAAGCTGGTGAATCTGGCTTTCATATTCAAGACGACAGGTCTCTTCTCGCCGTGTCCATTCCTTTTCCCGAGAAGCCATGTCAGCAATTAACTTATCGTTCCTCTTCTTTTCGTCTTTCCAGGCAAGCTGCCAATGCTCTAGCTCGGCTTGCAAAGCCTTCTCACGGGAGAGTCTGTGCTCGTCGGAGATCTTTCTAAACGAGCTTCGGGATACCGATCTCGCCGGCTCGTCGTTCGACCATCTTGCGCGAGGAGGTTCAGCGTCTTCACTTTCTGGGCGAACAAAATGCTTCAAATAGTTAGCAAATGATTCTACAGAGGCGGCCAACTGCTTGGCAGATTGACCAGATTCGGTCAGTTGAGAAGGAGGAGAGGATTCGAGACGAAGCTTTTTACTCGCTCCAAGTGGTTTTTTACTCTAAAAAGCAAAAGGAACAATAAAATTAACAAACTGACGTCATTTCCTCATACTAACTAACCATTACGTTCTAAGGTTTGCCGCATTTAGTTTCTTGGCCAAGCCTGAAGAAAGTGCGATAGTTTCCTTTCTGAAAAATACAAGAAAAGAGCACAAACTGTACTTGTCTGCATAGCTATAAACCTTAACGAAGGAAAGAGCGAGGATTTTGCCAGTTATTGTATAACAAATGGATAGCCGGCATGTACACAGTTTATCCAGTAATATTTGGCACAAGACGCTGAGAGAAATAGCACGAAATTAGGAACCTTTAGCAACTATTCACCGAAGTGGAGGTGGCTAGTGGTGGATAATTACCGAGCTACGAAGCGGCCAGGTAAATATCCACCACTAGCCACATCAACTTCGGTGAATAGTTGTTTTACTAAAACAGTGAGATAATATAACACAAAAAGATGATTTTAACTCATTTATTCCTGCAAAGATTACAACATTTTCGGGCGCAAATTCCGCGCGAGCTGCTCGGAGGTGAATAGCAAAGGATAGCCGGAGTTTGAGTAGCCAATCAGCGCGCGCGTTCAACGCTATCCACTGTTTTAGTATATACAAAATTGTGATAATAACAATGACAATAAAGCGCCCATGTGGATAAAGCCCTCAGCCTCTTTCCTTCAATAGAGCGTCTTTCATATTACCTTGAAAAATAAACCCAAAAACGGGCCGTAAACAAAAATGCAAAACATTTAATTGGCTTATCGAACAAAAACAAACGAGTGCGAATTTTCATCGGCTTAGCGAACGCGGATGCAAACAAAGTCATCTCTTCATAGAACTTTCTGGAAAGCGATCGGCATTTTGCTTTGACGTCATTTGAAATGCAGTAATGTGATTGGGTAATCGAACTGTTTACTGCCCATATTAGGTGTTTCCGGCCTTGGCGGGAATAAGGAGAAGGTTTGTTTTAATCTTGCCAAACACTGGTCCGTAAAAGAAATTGCGTACCCTTTTTCAAGGTCATCCGAAAGTCGATCGAACGCGTGACACACCTTTGTTTTGCTGTTTCTAATTGTTGGTGTTGGTGACCACGACGGAGCAGAGGAAGGCGAAGGTTTGAACAAACGACTTTTGTCAACTACCATACTTCCCGGTTTTCCTTTTTCCTTCCTTTGCTGCGGTTTCTCCCCCGAATTTGTCTTGCTTGATTTGTCTCTGGTAACTTTTGAACCTTTCTTGGCCGTAGCGTTTATCTCAGAACGTTTTTTGGCGCTATCTTTTCCCGCGCCTTTCCTCGCGCGTGCAATGCTTTTGATACTCTGTAAACTCTCCTGGGGTGGGGTGTCTTCCTCGTCGTCTTCCTCCTGTCCATGCCCCTGCGTTTTCCCTTCCTCCCCTCCACTCTGCATCAAGTTAGCGACGGGCTGAAGACTAAACCCACCACCTGCTTGAGCTGGTTGAAGGTCAAATCCCCGCCCTTCCACCACACTACCAGACACAGAATCCAGCCTGACGCCTAAGGCGGTAGCTTCAGTAACAGGTTGTAAACTGAAACCAGGGACGTTAGCAGCCGGTTCCAGTTCAAATCCCCGACCTCCTGAACGCCTTGAAACAACGGGAGTTGACGTGCCAGATGCAAGTCCTAAATGACCGTGTTCTACGCTCGAGACAAGATCGTAGCTTGCGTCCAGATCAGACCCGGGAAACCCTTTCGCGCCGGCTTTCACGGGCTTTAATCCGAAACTTCGTTCATCGCTCAAAGAAGCCAACGAATTTGACGCATTTCCTGCTGGTATGAAATCATCCGTTACAACAACAGGTTGAAGGTGAAATCCCCGAGCACGAGTTTCTCCATGGTGGCTTTTCTCAATCACTATCTGTCTTTCACTAGATTGTTCAGTGCCCTGTTTTAATCTGGAAGCCAAAGGAAGGTCGAAATCTGAAAACAATGTTACATTTTAGACACTGGTAGCATACGAGACTGCGTTCGCAGGCCAGTAGCATTCGTACCATATTGATGAAACGTAATTAGTGATAATTAACAAAGGAGGAGCAAAAAAAAAAAACTAGCGACCATTCGCAATAGTGATTCTTTTGCGGTATATCATAACACACAAAAACGTCGCACGTTTGTCCAGGTTACTGGACGTTAAATTTGCGCGCAATGTTGCAATTACGTAGGCCAGTAGATCAGTTGTCAATAAACCGTCGACACAGGCAGATAAACTTCTGTGAACATTTGTACAAAAGACCGCATTACAATCAATATGTCTGTGATACGTTATAAGTCATCATTTTCTTTCGTGTGAGTCTCTTTTATCGTCACAGAAGAATACTTTTCGGGACGCCACCATGAATTATGTGCCGCAAAGGGGGTGGAAGTATTCCTATCATAGTCATATTTCCACATTTTGTCCCCATCAATACCTGAGTATCTACTCCCTGTACCAGTGGTAGTCATTTGGGCGGCTCGCAGGGCAGCCTGAAGCTCACGTATTTCTCTTGTACTTCCACTGAACTCATCATCAGGACCTGTTTTAATCAGCGACGGTACTGCTTTATCGGGGCGGGACTCAGGGATGAGATGATCATCAGACTTCACTGTAAAGAGAGTTATAACATGGTGTGATTACGAGCGTTTTCGAAGGTGACAATATCCGGCAAGTAAGCAACACAAAAACGAAAGCAAAATGATAAAATAACGCAATCAAACAGTACAATTGCGAAGACTGTGGTTTCTATGAGGGTCTCAGTGTTCAAGAACAAGTTAGTACCAAGAAAGGCCTGCGGTTTATAGTTCTTATGCCAGAAAACTACAGAGAAACTATTATCATTAATTTTTGCAGATGAGCCCTCAGTTGAGTCAACTGACACGGAGTATTTTCTTTTTTCTTGGTCAAGGACTGAACCAAGATATCCTACGGAGCCGGATAGTCCAATACTCTATTAACTACATAGTTCAACTGGGGTTGACTAAAAACACTCCACCATTCAACAAACTTGAAAATTAGCAAAATCCACGAGGTGTGCATTTGCAGTATTTTCAAAATCTGTGCACAGAAAAAAACACTATTTGCTACCTCCGTAAAATTCATTCCATTCTGGAAGAAGTCAAGGACCTCTCAAAAACTTATGACGATACCCCAAAGGCAGGGACTATCCAGAGATACAGCTCAGTGATTTTTCAAAAAATTACTCTAAAATTCAAGTGTTTTTTCAAGGGTTTGTCCCCTGTCTTTTAGATAGTGAATCAAGTTCTTACCTTCTTCAGTGTTTGCAGCTTGCACAACTTGTTTCTGTGGTGAAAGAAGGCTTGCAGCAGCTGCTGGTCGTTTGGTCTCTAGTGTAGAATCCAGCGATTCCATTAAAGAAACTGTATGATTGAAAAACCAAAAAAACCCACAACACTTCCTTAGAGCGTGAAAATTCACTGTGGTTTTCGTAATTGTTGCTGCTTACTTGTTCGTTTGTTTATTTGTTCCGTTTGTTTTGCCAAAGGAACCAGATATTATGACTGTTACATGTACATCCTCTAATCCTTCATCTCTGTTTTTTGTTGGTTCTCTCTCAAATTACAAGGACAAACGAAAGTCCTGTAACAACTGAAACTCATGCACACACAAGGCAAAATTTTAGTTCATTTAGTTCGCAGTCCTTTTAATACAAACCAACGACAAGAACAATTGAAAGTTTGTGGCAAATACATATCTGTTTTTGCCTTCTTCTTGAATGCTACATGTATAACAAAATCTGGATATAATTCCAATATTGAACAAATCACAAGTTTCTTTAATGAAGGCAATGTTTGGTTTGAATTTGCATTTCTAAAGCTACATGTGTACAGACCTTTTGACAACAGACTCGGTTTGGCTACTTCAGGAGGTTCCTGCAATGAAAAAAACTACTCTAAGATTATTGAGTAGACTCAAATCAAATCACCCAACGTTATTTTTTGACCATTTCCTTATCTCCCCATTTTTATCTCAGAATAAAGTATTTTATATTTGCTGGCAAACTGAGAAATGTGTCAAGTCAGTGACAACAAACAGAAGATCAATTTGCTCTCTGCCTATCAATGTCATTTTGTAAAGCAACTGTGTGGTTTATTGTAGTTTCACTGCGATCATACCGGAGCTAAGGGTCTTGGTGGTGGATCCTCAGTATCAGCCTCATCTTCAGCACTTTTTTCATCTTCAAAGTTGTCACTGTACTCTCCATCTTTCTCTTCACTTTTCACATCTTCTTTCACTGTAGCTTGGTTCATCTGATGGCCTGCTGTCCCTGTCCCCGAAAAAAGGGAAACAAACATCGGCATAAGCTAGAAGCTTCGTTCAATGTTTGAGGAAACCCACCAATAGAGGTGTGCAGGAATGGAACTACAGTGAGAGCACTCACCTCCCACCCATGTGGCCCGGGTTTGATTCCCAGACTCGGTGTCACATGTGGGTTGCGTTTGTTGGTTCGCTACTCTGCTCTGAGAGGTTTTTCTCTGGGTACTCCGGACGGTAATTTTCTCCTCTCCTCAAAAACCAACATTTGATTTGATTTGAGTTAATTTGTTGATTTCAGTTTACAGTGTCCCCAATTAGTGCTCCAGCGCTAGAACGACTAGACACTCAAATAAAGTTCCTTTCTTTTCCTTTCAAGTGGAGACTGTTTTTACTGCAGGTTTTCAGGTTCTGGCAGATTCATTAACAGAATCAAGATTCGAGGAAACCTGCCAATAGGCCTATGTATACATGTACATTTCCAATGCTTCTGATCAGTTTAAAATAATTAGTGGGAAATGTACATCTCAGATTCCTAAAAGGATTATAATTCTAAACTAGGAGCTCAGTTTGACATGCTGACACTGCAAATGACTGGAATCAAATTCTGTTCTTACCTGTCATATTGAATATAGAGTCTCCAAGTTCAGCTCCAGTTGCTTGCAGTTGTTCTTCTTCTTTCCTGTGGAAAGACATAAACATTGTTTTAGACCAAAATTAAAACTATTTAGATTACATCTATCGTAGCCTGCACATGAAAATTCAAACTAATTATAGAAAGGTCAAATGACGAATTTTACAGATAATTATTTCAAAGAAAAGTTTGAATGCTCATGGGTGTAACTCATTCCCCAGTTACACATTTGTACAGAAAACTCTTCTATTTTTTATCCTAAATTTCTGTATTGACAGCAAAAGTACATCCACACTTTAGATCTACGGCCCTGATGGTTGGTGTATAGAGTTTTAGAAGCAAAGTGGCAGAAGAAAGGAAAAGCTAATTAAATGGGTTTAAGGAACTTATGGGGCTGTGTTGGCAGGTGGAAAAGCAAGGAAATTTGGTTGTAACAAGTTTACTTAATGAAAGTAAATTAGTAACCAAAGGGGTAATAGAAAACTGACAGTTGAAGCTATAATGAATTTTTGCACCTTCGTTGGTGCAAATTAAGGGATTGCAGCTTCTGTGGGTTGAAAAAAACGAGAGGTAATGAGTTCAGCCAATGGAAGGCAACATTCCATTGGGCCAATTTCCATATTTTTTACCAAAGCCCAATCACTGAAAAACCTAGCATAATTAATGGCACTTTTATTTCAACAAGCCCTTCGCTTTAAACAGGGGTTTAATTAATAATTTACTAGAATACATTATTATATGGCTCGTATTTCTGGCCAATAGAACGTGCGCTCTGATTGGCCAAG
>OX421446.1:4830130-4897630 GCA_949126865.1 Montipora capitata
ACCAGACGATTTTACCCGTCAATGGGGAACCCCCGGGAGACAATGGGTTAAACACCATTGTCTATTTCAATAATAACTTTCTATAATTATTATGTTTCCCCCAAAACTGCATTATTAAGCTTTGAAGGGCTTGTATGTGCAATTAATGTCTTTTATAATAAAAGTCTTTGACAAAATTAAAAATATAAACAAAACTATTTTAGATGATAACTTTGATAAAAAGATTGCTGTTGCTGGTAGTACAAAGAAGATTTGATGATACATGTATTAAAAATGAGATGTTAATTTAATAAAAAGAAAAAGTATGATCCCTTCTCCCATTTCTCCTTAATTCTCTTTGCTCATTTTAGAACAACAGAAGAATGATGACACAAATGTTATATTAATCTGGCACCTACCTCTTGTGGCTTAGATTCTGGTTTAGAAACCTTTGGCTTGATCCAACTCTGACGCGTAGCTTCCCTTTTCTTGTTAGTGTCTTCATTATCTTCTTCAGACCACCATGGCAAATGACCAGCACCAGGCTTTGATTTCAAATCAGGAGTCCTCATACGAGGAGATCCCAAGGAGGACTCATCTGACATAGACTTACATGTACAAAACACAATAAAAGTAGAAGATGCCATTGCTTCCTTGAGACAGTTTTTCTTCAGTCATTTTATCTTTCATTGTGATCTTTTTTTATCACAGTAAGACTAAGTTAAAAAGGGTTACCACCTTACAAACCATGAAAGTGTCCAAATAATGTTGATATGCTCACGGTTTGGGACAACCAGAAATTTCCACTTGGTCTTGCCGTCCTAGATGGAAACTGCTCTCATTCATGGGGTTTCGATAAAATTGAAATTGGCAGTGGGTTTGGGTGGAGACTGCAACCAACTGCAATCACCAATGGGCCTGATGGCCCCTTTTACTAAGGGTGACTAAGGGTGTCTGGGAGCACACCCTTTTTAAAAGAACTCTAGCCCTCCCAAATGCCACATTTAAAAACAAAATGAATTTTATTGTTAGGTTTGAAAGAATCTGTCCTTTTAATCACTTCAATTTAGCGAAAAAGTTGCCGACTTATCTAAGTGAAGTAACCACTGCTCATAGGTGAAAAATCCTGGCATCTGAGCCATACATGTAAGCCCCCACATAGCACAAGAGACAAGCACATGTCAAACTGATTATGCGTTAACTTCCCCTAACCCCGCTCCCCCCTTCCCCCACAGCCTCCATCCCTGGCATACATCAGGCACTTTCCTCTTTGTTTTGCAAAAGTGCTGGGAATTGACATCCGTCGTTCTTCATTTCAGGGGGGAGCAATTACAGCATTCAGGGCCAGCACATGCAAATAAGTTGAAAGGTTTTGTAGAATGAGGCATGTAAGAATAGGAGCTCTTGTTATTCACTGATATGGAAATAAGTGGCCCTGTATTCTAAAAGTGTATATTTTAGCCAGAGGTTGAAAATGGTGCCACCATTTTATGTTTCATGTTTTATGTTTCAAAGATTGCAGTTGGCAAAGTAACGGCGATATCAAATTGGAAGAGTTTGAGAGTAAAAATCTTAAGCCTTATTTCTGTGGTTGACTTTATACATAAACTTTTCTTCCACTCGATACATAAGTAGTGCAAAGGATACAGAGAGGCGGAAAAAAACATTTTTTACGCGATCACCTTATTTAATAAGAAATAAAATTACTCACCTCATTCAAAAATTTCTCAAATTCTGCATCCAAATCCATATCTTTCGCCTTATAGCGCTCCCGCAATTTACTCCACTGATCTGACATATTTCTTTTGAGAATTAATGAAGTATCCCTTAAATTATGTTGTCAAAAAAGTGATTTACCGCCAGATAATAAACACAAATACAAAGGAAATTCGATGGATAAACCGCCATGTTTCACAAGAGTGTCAACAGCTTTGCAGCCAAGCTCTGGGCACAGGTTCCCCAAGCTGAAAGCCGTGAGATAACAATCCCTGGCGGATTTTTTTTACAAATCTTAGGTTTAGGTGAAAAAAAATTGAGGCAGTTTGGAAAAACCGATTTTACTGTACCTATCTATGCTCTAATCAGTATCTACCAAAAAGAAAGTCCGCCATTATATACTTAGCATATGGGAGACGTGTGGACTGCTTTCCTAAATATGAAACATATATATAATAAACATTTAACACTAAAGACTGCCTTCGTGAACGTTCGTTGATCCGTCCGAACAGTATTGTGTTTATGCTTATCAGTGTTTGCGTTAATCCAGCGTAATGCATAGATCGTTACAAGGCATTGCAGTCTTTGTGTTCTGACACATTCACACCTCAAACGCCCTAGGACGTGCCCCATCGAAGAGTAAAATCGTCACTCTCAGGGGTCAATGAGCCAAATATTTATTAAAAAAAAAGCGTCAGGGGCTCATCAATTGAAGCCCCATCTCCACTAATTCCACTAAACCCTTTCCCTAGTAAATTTATGCTAGGAACAGCTTTTTCCCGCGAAAAATATCATATTTTCCTTGACGCCGAGATACTTTGTTTTGATTGGCTTTTACAACAGTGGGCGTGCTGAATCTCCAAACGCAGGGGTTTCATTTGAAGACGATTACACCCGGCGGTATACCGACGTGTATGTTGTTAGAAATCTGCCCCTCAACGCTGGCTACTTTTCCTTGATTTTGCGCTCAAACCTTTGTAACAGACAAGAGTGACCTCCGCTTATATTGATTAGCCCAGGCATCAAACGTTATCGAGGTGCAGCGATGGCGCAGTGGTGAGGGCACTCACCTCCCACCAAATATATGGCCCGGGTTCGATTCCTAGACTTGGCGTCATATGTGGGTTGAGTTTGTTGGACAGGTTCTCTACTCTGCACCGAGAGGTTTTCTCCCGGGGTGCTCCGGTTTCCCCTCTCCTTAAGAACCAATATTTGACTTGATTTGCGTTACTTGTTTCAGTTTACAGTGTCCCCACTACGGCGACGAAAACGTCCCTTCAAAATATAAGTTTGAGCTATTTCAAGTATTTCACGACTTTCCATCTTGTGTATTCGTCTTAAAAGAGATTTCTTTAAGCATAAAACTGTAAAAAAAACTGTAAAAAAGACAAATCTTCTTCGCACCTTATTAATTCTTCGCGCCAAAAATCGCTTTAAACACTACATACTTTCTGTACTTTGCGTTATCTGAAATAATTTTTCCTTGATAACGGAGTCATGACTACTCCGAAACGTCGGATTTTATCATTTTTATCGTTCGTTTTTACAGTTTTATCTTGTTTATTGTATACAATATAGGCGAAGTGTCCTAAAACAGAATTGGTACGGACGGGTTTGAATTAAAGAGTCAGACTGAAAGATTCACTGTTGTTTGTCCACGTTGTCATCAAAACCTTAAATTTGGTCATTTCACGTACGTGGTAGTTTTGACGAGAACGACAGAGAATTGTTCAAAAATGTGTGCTGCACGTGCAGCACGATCATTTTGGTTCTTTCAACCAATAATATTACTGCTTCTTGGTGTTGTCGTTGCCGTAGTCGTCGTCGTTTCTTAAACGATCTTAAACTTCCCATTGAAACCTTGCCAAGTGGGCCAAGGGAGATTGTGGGCGTGCTGAATGTCTTAAGGGAGGCGTTCTTAATTACCAAGGCACGACGCTCCGGACACCACTTCCAGAAGGGACCGCCACTGCTCGTTTTTCTTGAGTCTGCGCAAGTGCTTACGATGTTTCCTCCTAGCGACTGGTGGTTGTCAGGCATTCTTCCAACCACCCAAGATCCGGAGAGTAACGGCGTCTCGCGTGACAAACTATGCATTGGAATGGGACTGGGTCGAGTGTCTACCCAATTTGTTCCTTGTTCGCATGACACGTATGCACGTCAACATAAAGTTTAGGTACTATTTTGGCCTGAAGCGAAAGTTTCATTCCTTGCTCCAGGATTATGGAGGCAAAATATAACCTACGAAGCCCTGGTATGTCTTAACAATGGCCTAAAAAAACTGTTTCTCGGGGAAAATGGGTTTAACGATTTCCGTAAGTTAAGTCGCTAATGTTCAAGACTGAAGTTATGCGTCTTCATTGGTAAGCATATGTTATATTCACATAGGCGTCAAACGCTTGATGAGGGAAGCGAAGGAGCTTAATCAACCCACAGAGCTCTATTTTGCTCAGCCCCTTGAGGTAAGTGCCCAAGACGAGCAGAAAAATTAATTCCCACTGACAGTCACTTCGAAGACAACTGCTTTTAAATTTATACAAAAATGAGGTAGACGCCTACTTTAGTAGACTACATTAAGCACTGAAGGAATGTGTTATTTTGCCCTCAATTTGTTTTAACGAATGAAAGTTTTCCCTACAAGAAGGTATTTTTCTCGCGCGATATCACGAGCTTTTTCTCACCTCGCGAGATCACGAAAGCTTCATACGCGGGTGCCTGGAGACTAGGTGTTAAGCAGAATTTTCAACTCATTGTTACTTTTAAATTGTTAACCTTATGTACATGTAGATGAAACTGATGGCATTTTGGTTATAGGAGAATCTGTTTGAGTGGCATTTTACTGTCCGAGGTCCCCCTGACAGTGATTTTGCTGGTGGTCGATATCATGGCAGAATAACGTTGCCTCCAGAATACCCCATGAAACCTCCAAGCATAATGCTACTAACTGTAAGTGCGGTCTTGTTTCCGTAAAAAAATCAGTTGCCAGAAAACCTTTTCAAAGCAAACTTTGGCTTGATTAACAATTTTTGCTCTTGTTCTTCAGCCAAATGGCCGATTTGAGGTGGGGAAGAAAATTTGTTTGAGCATGTCAGCACACCATCCTGAGACTTGGCAGCCCTCATGGAGCAGTAAGTTCTTTGATAGATTAGATGACTAAGGCACATCATGCATGTACCTGACCTCATCTTTTCTTATATTTTTTGATTGAGAATCTGTTGATGTCATTGTTTATATTTAAGAAATTCGTAACGTACACATTTTCGTACAGAAGCTTTGAAACTATAAAAGACCAACTTAGAAAGTTAGAAGAACTCTGCAATTTTAAGCCTTTTGGTCTCAATAATTAACAAGATGTTAGCGATCAAAACTCATCTAGAGGCAAAAGCGCTAATGAGGCCACATACAGTACATGTAGTATTTGAAAAAGTCTTAAAGCAATAAATTATGACACAAAAATGATCGGTAAATATCTAGCTCAATTCTAAGAGATAAGTAATAATGCAATGCACCTTCAATAAACATTCAGTTAGGTTATAATGCTTAATTACCAACAAGGCAAACATGAAAACAATATTATTATTTAACTCTCCTGTAATGAAGCTCTCCACTTATGTATAGGAAATGAACTTAAGTAAATGTACTGTAGCCTCATATCATACATTATGTAGGTTTATAGCAAACATATTTTGCTCTTTATTTTCCCTCCCTTCTATGGCATCCCAAACTCCTTGATACATATATCATCCCCTTAATCTAATATCTGTCAAATAGTCTTTGACATTTGTGTGTATGTTTTCGCCTTGCTTATATATTAAGTGACGGGAAACTCAGTTATTGTTTCCAATCCTTTGGTATACTTTTTAAACAATAATATTATTATGTTATTGTTCACTATTTTGTTTCAGTCCGCACTGTGCTAATGGCTTTGATTGGGTTCATGCCAACACCAGGAGCTGGAGCAATAGGCTCTTTAGACTACACTACCCAGGAAAGAAAGGTTCTTGCAAAAAAGTAAGTTGGATGGAGATCCTCTGTCACTCAGTCAGTTTGCCTGGCTGTCATCTGTGTAGCTGCCTGTTGTCCTTCGTTGCCAAAAAGTAAATTAAATGTGGCTTTCTGTTTTCTTGGTGGCTACCACAAATTTAGATATTGGGATTAGTGATAAGAGAGCAAGGTAAGGGCAGTGCTGGCACCTTTTCCCTCCCACTCATGTATTCCTTCTTCTATAAACAACATCCTATGTGAGTTTGCTTGTTATGTATTAAAAAATAGAAAATAGTGCTCAAGAATATCAATATCCACATTTGCCGTATCACATTTCCACTCATTACATCACTGATCTAGGAAGAAAATAAATTCCTTTTTTAGTGATTTAATTTATTTGATTTAGATCACTAGATTGGACATGTAATGGTTGTGATGTGTGCATGAAGACCATCTTACTGGAGACAACTGGTATGTACATAGAAAACTCTGGACAGGCATGGTGATTGATAATTTCTAACTTTCAGGGGCTCTCAGTTTGCCCCTCGTAGAATGATTGTTTGAAAACTCAGTTTGTTTGAAATATTGTGGATGCTGTTGCTACAGTAAGTACATGTATAATGATATTATGTAAATGTTGCAGGTGAAACGTTAAAAGAAGCAGAGAAAGAAGCTGCAGAATTAGCTGCACAGATCACATTTAAGGTAATAGACATGTCTATATCTAAAATCTAAATCTAAATTGTGTCCTTGTGTTTTGGTGTAGTTTATGCTCTGTCAGAAAATGGGGCATGGGTTGTTTATATAGATGTAAAGAGTTTAAGCAAGGGAAAACTTGATTAATTGCATTCTTCAAAAAATGTTACTAAGCCTCCCTAATGTGCATGATATTGGTAATCCTCTTTAATTGTCAATGAGTAATTCATTTGATTGTAAACTTCTCAGTCACTCAGATGTTATAAGGAAGAAGACTGTATCTGCAATTTTTTTTCTCTTTCTTTCCAACAGGGTGAAAATGAAAAAGTCAAACCCTCTGGTGGAAGCACAGCAACTGAAACTGCTACAGAATTAGGCCAGCAAGAGACTGCAACAGCATCCTCCAACTCTGCAAGCAATCCGCCACCAGGAGTATATCCATGGGGCATAAATCTTCCACAATATTATGCAGCATATCAGTCAATGTACCCTTACTATGCAGGCTCAGGATACCCAATGTACAACCCAATGAACTCTTATCCTCCATCAAGTCAGGGTTACATCTCTTATCCAGCTCCTGTGGACAATCAAAATTCTGTATCTTCAAGTCAGGCACAGTCAGTTACCACTCCATCCAGTCAGAATGCAGGAAATGATAGTAGTGCAAGTAATATAAGACAAAGGACAACTGTTAGTCAAACAGCCATGGGCCAAAATAATAATATAATGCCAGGTGCACCAGTTGTGGAAAACACCTCCCAGAGTAACTCTGCAACAGTGGTTGATACTCAACCTCGCGTGACACAAGGCAACATTCTCTCATTAGTGGTGCTGTGGCTTTTAGCTGTTTCTATCATTGCATTGATTTGCAGAAGAGTCTTTGTGGTATCATGATAATGTTAACTAGGTTTGGTGCATGAGTTATTGATAATAAGTACTAAGAATTATTTCATTGTGGACATTATTTTTATTTCTTTGACAGAGGAGGGTTAAAATTTCTTCATGAATTGAAGAGTTTTGCCTTTGTAACAATAATAATATACATGAAAAAATTACTCGATTCTGATTGGCTGAGAGCAGTGCAGTTCAAGTAATAACAGTGCAAAAAGTGTAATACCAGTGCAAATTACACATCAAAATTCTGGATTGTGATTGGCTAATAAACAATAGGGTTTGGTCAGAACCAATCAAATCTATTGTTTTCAAAGCAAGCAAGCGCCCTGGATGGTGGCGCAATTTATGGCGCAATTTTTCCTTGATTGCGTGATGCGCGTGTGTTTCTTCTGCTTAACCATCTCGAATTTTTTCATGTATATTATTAATAAGTAATCACATTTTTTCGTGAAATATGGAATAAATAAGAACTTGTAAATGTTTTCAAAGACGACCAAAATTGCACGAGCCCGTAGGGCTAGTGCAATTTGTAGTCTTTGAAAAAAATTTACAAGTGCTTATTTATTCCAAATTGTACTCGAAATCATGTGATTACCTATACTAATTTTAAATAAATTTCTCAGATAGTACGCGCATTATGATACGGCCCGCATTGCGGTCCGCTAAATTTGAAATTTTGATGAAATATTCTCTAGCAAGTTTTTCATGTATTTTAACGTTACATAAGCTTGTAAAACTTTGAATCTTGCAAGCAACTATTTCAAAAAGCCAAGAAGATTTATTTGTTATTCGGATTTTGATGCGGCAATCTTTGTGGCAGTTGAATGTTCCACTTGACTTCAATTAGTTTATGCGAAACTAAAAATAGATTTTAAAGACCTTTGATGGGGTATGGGGATCAGTTCTCTTACCTCATTCTTTCTTTAGTCAACTTGTGTTCAAGCTACGTTATGCCTTAAATGTTTTTGCGCCTGAACCAATAGTAAAATACGGTGGTGCCTAAGCGCCTAGTTTAATGAAGAAAAAAACTGGTTGTAATCATGGATTAGTAAAGTGCGTTCGATGTCTAGTAAAATGAGATTTTTTTATTGTACTGATTGCCCAGAAATATTCAGGGAAAGTGGCCGTTTGGGGTGCTTTCAGACAGTACGCAGAGAGAACTTGAATATTCTGTGAAAAGCAGCTGAGTTGACAAATCACAACTTGGCATCGTTGCCGGCACGAATTGCCGTGCGGGGACAAATTGGCAGTGTCTGTTTCCTACAAAACACACCACTTCACGGCTTTCTGATGTTCTGATAGGTAGCTTTAGGCATATTTGCAAGTGATACTTCGAATAAATCAACACAACTTCAATTACCTTTGAAAAAACAGCGAAGAAAACGACCGAGCAACCAACACCCACAACTGCAAAGCACGTGGCAACATGGGGAATTTTACCGCTTTGATTTGGGCATGCGGGCATTGCGATACGAACCCGATGTCGAGGCATGACAGATTCACAATCACATCAGATCGAAGTGATGTGCCCGTCGGCCAGCTAGTCCAAGATTGCGTCGAAGCCCTGAAATCGCATGGCATCACGACCGATACCCGCGAAACGTATTCGGGACATTAGTAAAACGACACGATTAGAATGCGACACGCTGACACCATCTTGGTATGGCCAACACATCACACATGCGCACAACCATTTCACCCCGTCAATTAGCAGTGATGGGCAGCCGCTTCGACCTTGCATGGCGTCATCCGCAGGGCACACCAGGCGGGTGTTTCAGGCAGCTCTACATGCAACACATGTGGTAAGCTGTGTTGGAAACATGTTAGCTACGCCATGCTGTTCAGGCCCAGCAAGACCGAAACAGCTGTCCATGGCTGCTAATTGACCGGGTGAAATGGTTATACGCATGCTTGATGTGTTGGCCACGCTCGGTTGGTGTTAGCCTGTGTCACTTTGCATTTTTTGTTTTTTTCACTAGTTTAATGGCCTTGCTCGCATGCAGAAGTCTGCCGAGCACCCGAACTAACAGAAACCTTCAAATTTTAAAAAGGGAGCTTAAGCACGCACGTTTCTGAGACGCGGACGGCAACCGGAAGAGGACACTTCGCGTGCCAGGACAGTGGTGTCTCCCAGATTTTTATACGAATCATCTCTAATCGAGAAAGATACTTAGCAATGTAAATGTGGTTGTCTGAAGACCAGTTAAAAGGGAAAACAGCTCACTTCCGGTTGCCGTCCGCTTCTCAAAAACGCGCGTGCTTAAGCTCCCTCAGCAAGGATGACGACGACGGCTACTGGAACGTTAAAAAAAGTATTATTTCCCGTTACTGCAATAATCTCGCGATGACTCCTAGTCGTCTGGCATGGAAAATGTGTATCAACATTCCAGAAAGAACTCGTATAAATGGAGTGGATGCTTGGAGAGAAAATTAAGAATTTATTGTTCGGTGGTCGGCGTCCACCACAACCTCCAATTTGGTCATTTCACGTCTTTGCCAAAGAGATGTCATAGAAATGTCGCAAAATATGAAATGAAATGAACGATCAGGACTTGAACAACCATTGTTTTTGCTCATTAAGACTATTGCCTTCTGCTGTTCTTGTTCTCCTTCACTTCTTCCTCGCTTGAAGCTTCCAATAAATCATTGAGTCATAGCCGGGTTTAGGAGCAGGCATCCTCGGAGACCCAGGGGAACTTTAAAAGGACGGTGCCTACTAATTCAAAGGTATTTTTGCGCGGTTTACTGACAATGCGGGAAAAGCAAATCTTAACAACTGTTATTGAAATCCAAAAAGAAAAGTGGGAGTAGCCACGCATTTTTCGAAGGTAATCAATCAACAATATTTGTAAAAAGCTTTAAAATAAAAAGTATGGCGTCCTATTCCAAACTGAAGCTTAATTATCTCTGAAAAATGCATGGTTACCCCCAATTTTCTATTTGGATACCAAGAGCACTTGCTAAGTTCTGCTTTCTCCGCATAGTTTTGAACCACGCAAAAATATCCCTGTATTTAGGAAGCACCGCCGATAGGAAATCCGAGTATCTCGAGATGCGCAATCAATCAACAATACGCACCGTCCTTAACGCCAGTCCCGATTCTGTTTCTTTATATTTCTTCGCGTGCAACCCTGAATGAGACCTTCACGGCTACAGATGATAGCGTTTTGTCCATAAAGCCCTAATAGGCCATGTTTGATATATCAATATGCACACATGGCTTCGAAGTTTTATGGTTAAAGTTGAATGTTGTTTTGTTTAGAAATATCCCTTAAGACTTGTGAGACAAAGAAACAGAACTGAGCCGTGAAATTTGACCATAAAGCTTCCTAGTCACGTCTGTATCGTGGGTGAGGTCTGTTATAGGTCTGTTGTAGATTACGCAGCACCTGTCTTTTTCAACGATCTCCCCCAACTTAAAGAACGAACTGGCACGGCTCGAGAGAAGAGCAATGCCAATAATAACCTCAGGAAAGTGCAACTTGGCAATAGAGGTGGGGGTAAACACCCACTTTAGAGCATCATTACGTACTGTGTAGCAAGCTTTTTGATAACATTGTCAGTGATCCAAATTATAAGCTGAAAGCGCTCCTTCCACCAGTCTGTGACAACTCGCGCTATAATCTAAGACGACAGCGCCAATTTAGTACGGCAAAGCTTTGTACGAACAGAAAAAGTAATACTTTTATATACGCGATGTCGAAATAGTCCGGGCTGTAGTTTTATCCCACTTACATTCATGTTTCATATTTTAACACAAATACATAATATAGAATTTTTAATATTATTCTAATAATTAGTTTTTGACTTATTATTTAGGATTTATTAATAATTTTTAAGTATTTGCAAAGTATTGCCAATCTATCTTTATCTATCTATAAATATTGATCGCACTCGGCCTATTTAGCCCAAAATCCGAAATTTACACCCCTAAGCGAGACGACGAGCATCCCCTCCCCTTTCATATGCGAGTCCCCCTTCCCCCCGGCGCTGGGGCCCGTTTCTCGAAAGTCCCGAAATTCGGGGAAGACCTCATGCATATACCCACCAAGAGACCCCAACTACGTAAGACACGCTAAATGATTCAGTTTCCCACAATTCAGTCATCCATATACATTTACCTTCATCTATATCTATTTACCTCCATTTATAAAAATTTATTTAATATACATTCACTCCTGGCAGGCGTCCATGGGCTCCTGCTCCTGGTCATTTACCATCATTTACCTTCAATAATATTCATTAACCCTCATATACCTTCATCTACCTTCAATCATATTCATTAACCCTCATATACCTCTTCATCTACCTTAAATCACGTTCATCAACCCTCAAATACCTTCCTCTACTTTCAATCACGTTCATTTACCGTCATTTACCTTCATTCATGTTCATTTACCTTTATATACCTTCAATTTCATTCAAGTTCATTTACCTTCAGCTACATTCATTTACTTTCATCTACCTTCAATCATGTTCATTTACCTTATTATTCCTTCATTCACTTCCATCTACCTTCAATCACGTTCATTTACCGTCATTTTCCTTCATTCACTTCCATCTACCTTCAATCACGTTCAATTACCTTCAATTACCGCCATCTACCTTCAATCACGTTCATTTACCGTCATTTTCCTTCATTCACGTTCATTTACCTTATTATACCTTCATCTACATTTACTCACGTTCATTTACATTCATTTACCTTAATATACCTTCATTGACGTTCATTTACCTTCAGCTACCTTCAGCTACATTCATTTACTTTCATTTTCCTTCATTCGCCTTCATTTACCTTCATCTACCTTCATTCACGTTTATCTACCTTCCTCTACCATTATTTACTTTCATCTACCTTCATCTTCCTTCATTCACATTCACTGGCATCTACTTTCATTTACAGTATACCTTCATTCATGGTCATCAACCGGCATTCACATTCATCTACCCTCATTTACATTCATTTGCCTTAGTTAATATACCCGGCGTTATTCACGTTCATCTACCTTCATTCACGTTTATTTACATTCATTTACCTTCATTCACGTTCATCTACCTTCATATCGTGACCTTCATCTACCTTCATCTTCCTTCATTCACATTCATCTACGTTTACCTTCATATGCCTTCATTCACGTTTATTTACCTTCTGCTATTCACATTTCTTTTCATCCGCGTTCATTCATCGTCATTTACCTTTATTCACGTTCATTTACCTTGAGCTACCTACATCTACCTTCATTTACCTTTATTCACATTCATCTACCTTCATTTACCTTTATTCACATTCATACATACATACATACATACATACATACATACATACATACATACATACATACACACACACATACATACATACATACATACATACATACATACATACATACTTAATTGACCGCTCCCCATAGGGGCTTTTCAGGGCCAATGAAACACAACGAAACGACAGAACAGAACAACAGCAACTGTTAAGAATCCCAACTGGCTGGAGGCAAACCAGTTGGCTATTTACAAGTGCAGCTGGGAAGTTGAACCAGGGATCAAATTCAACCAGTGGTCAGAGCGGGTCTTGAACCCGGGATCTCCGGATCTCAAGGCAAGCAACCTTCATCTAGCTTAGTCTACCTTCAATCGCAATCATCTACCTTCATTCACCTTAATATACCTTCATTCACGTTCATTGACCTTCAAATACCTTCATATACCTTCATTTACCTTCATCTGCCTTTACTCACGTTCATTTACCTTCAACTACCGTCACTTACCTTCAGATCCCTTCATTCACGTTCATATACCTTAGCTTACCTTCATTAGCATTCATTTACCTTAATATACCCTTATTCACGTTCATTTACGTTCAGCTACCCACATCTTCCTTCATCCGGGTTCAATTATCTCCATTTACCTTTATTCACGTTCATTTACCTTCATATACCTTCACTAACGTCCATTTACTTTCAACTACCTAAATCTACCTTCATCAGCGTTTATTTACCTTCATCTATCTTGTTTTACCTTCATCTACCTTCATTCATGTTCATTTACGTTATAATATACCTTCAGCTACCTCCATCCACCAGGGTGTCAAATGACAAATGACACTCCGAGAAAATAGGAAAATAGGAAAATAGGAAAGACAGTGGCCAAACATAAAAAAAATAGGAATTGTCATCCCAAAATAGGAACAAAATAGGAAGCTTTCCTTGGATTCTACCCTCTTAAGGGGGTCTCAATGGGGGGATGGCTTTAACGACTAAGGTTAGAAAATTTGGCTTTTCACGGCTAATGATTATTTTTTTCCCGTCACGGTTAACTTACATGAAAAACAAAGAAACGTCCCTCGTTGAAAATGAAAGTCTTTTTTTTTCACTTTTTGGGGTTCTCTGTGTTAGTTACTAGGCCGGGTGTTAGTACACACTGAAAAGAATAAGTCATTGGTCATCAGAATGCGACTTACATTTTTGTCAAGACCTCCAACTGGGAACAAGAGAGGATGAGGTGAGAGAACGGATCCCTCATACACGGGCCAATGATAGTATTTTTGTAAATCAGGAGCTCATCAAGAGGAGCCTCTATCTCCTCTAATTCCTTGAGTCAACCCTTTCCCGAGTAAATTTATTTTTAGGAACAGGTTTTTCCCGCGAAAAGTATCATAATTCCTTTGACGCTGAGATAGCTCTGTCTTGATTGGCTTTTACAACTGTGGGCGTGCTGAATGTCCCAAGGGAGATTGGCTTTTACAACAGTGAGCGTGCTGAATCTCCCAGGGGAGGTGTTCTATAAATAAATCTACTCGGGAAAGGGTTGACTCCGAGGCCAAGTATGGGAGATAGAGGCTCCTCTTAATGAGCTCCTGTGTAAATCTAATCTTACCTACGCAGCCAACTAGTTTTAGAGAGGCACTTGATTGGCCAGTTGTAATGACGTAATGAAATTTTAAATATGCGTGGCGTTGGGAACGAGAACTTAAAACAGCTTTGCGAAACCAAAAATAGATTTAAAAGCTGTGATGGGCATGGGGGTCCGTTCTCTTACCTCATCTTCTCTTGCTGGGGGTTATTTGGGACTTGTTTTGTCTTGTCAGACAAGCTTAGCGAGATGGAATGTCCACGAGAAGAGCAATGCAAAGGAGGTAAAACGGTGTCGAGTGCTCTGAAGTCTCTAATTAAAATGAAACATCCCTATTCCACTTTTAAAAGTAAAAAAAATCACGCTAAATTTTAATTTTTTTCACGGCTAACGGTTACTATTTTTTTGTCATTTTCACGCCTAACGGTTAACTTTTCTTGACGTGTCAAGGCTACGGTTAACCTCATTGAGGTCTGAGACCCTCTACTATCAAAGCCAATAACAGCTCTATTCCACAAACCAATGGCTTATTCAATATCTAACACTTACAGACAAGATGGCATGCATCCTTCATGGAAACAAATGTTAAAACTTATTACCAAGTAAAACTTGGTGCACAACGGAGGTTGCACCAACATGGCGGCTCCATACAAAACTCTGTAAAGTTGCGGGAAATGATTCGACAAATACTCAACTGAGAAACGATGCACCGCAAAGACCTAAGAATTGGAGAGGAGATTTCTAAATTTCTCTCCTACAACATTCCAAGTTTTTGGCTTTTTTCATGCGTGATAGACATGAAGGTGATTTTCCAGAATTTGTAATGAATTGTTACAGAAACTTCTCATAACGATGCGATGTTACGTCAGATCAAAGAGTCGGACGTGATTATTACTCCCCACTCTTTGTATCACTTACTTGTTAAACTTTTAAGTGCTAAGTGCAGGTTTGTTTGATATTTTTCTGTACCCTTTCGACGATAAACGGTCTGCAAAACTTGGTTCTGCCTTCAAGGGTCCGTGTAAGAAGTACTCTTTGAAACATCTGCTGTTTTGGGTCAGTGTGGGCTCAGGTATGAACATCACGTGACAAATGTCCAGTTCATATTTGCAGAGCGAGCGAGTTCACCTTAATCTGGTAGGTTTGTCATTTTATAAGTGGCTTTTTGGGCCATCTTCGTCCACAGAAGCCCCCAGGCTGGCATCATTAAGCCGGAATGTGGGTAAAGGCAACCCTTTGAAAGAAAACAGAGGTGAGAGATGGTTTCATGCAGACTGGGACGCCTAAAATGCTCTGTTGTAAACATGGTGGTTCACGAGTGAAGTTGTCTCTCTGGCCTTTCTGTGGACGAATTCCAGGACCTACCCGTACAATTTGGGCAAGTTGTGAAAGCTAAAATCTTCAATCGATGCGGTATTTTGCTGGTAGGACTGGGTGGCCCGACACTTATGAAAAAAATATATAAAATGAGAATCGGGAGTCTTCCCTTGTCATGGAATGGCAGAATTACCCAGAATTCTTTTTGGGCATGAGCGAGGCAACTTAAGAAGCACGAGACTGGCCCTCATCGAATGGCTGAAGCGCGGCCAGAGGAAATGATTTCTAGCCAGATACTCAGGAGTAGGCCCGGTGTGTGCTGTTAACGTAGATTTTGGATTTCTGAACAAGTATTTATCATAGAAAATTCGCGACAAAGTTGTGCTTTCATTTCGCTGTAATTCTCGTGTCAAAGAAACGGTATAATAATGTAAATAAGAGAATAACGATATTTGTATTTGCAGATTACCTGTCCTCTTACTACGAAAGTCAAGCTCGACATCTCTATGCAATAAGCGCATTCAAAATTTCCTCGTATCGCTTAATAAACTCATGTGGTTTTTTGTTTTTGTTTTTTGTTTGAAAAAAGGGTTTTTCTGCTTATATGAAAAATACGTTTTCTCCCGTCCCCTTCTTATGCATGATCTTCGCGGAAATTACATTCTGTTCCTCAATAAACCTGGAACAACCAGTTATGGTCTTAGTTCTCTTTTTTCTTACGTATCAGCTAAGTTGCGGAATGCGCTACCTGATTTTATCCGTACCTATGAGTTTACTGGTTTTAAAAGAGAATCCAGGGCCGCATTTTGTACAGCGGCTTTTCTTTTTAATGAATATATCTTTAAATATTATGTATTTAGTAGGTATCTGTATATGCTATGTATTTTAGCTGTAAATGTAATGTCTCTAAGATATTAGCTCCTGTAGTTATTCGGAAAAAGCTTATGACTGTATGTATGTTACCTTTAGCAGGGCGCATGCGCACAGTTTTGTAATCTGCGACTCCAGTGCTTACCATATGACAGATAAAATGACTTTTCTCTTGAATATATAAGCCATCTAATTCTTACGCTATATTGACAAGGGCGGTTTGGAGCTGTGAGTAGGCGTGGGATTTGTCACATATGGTTTAGGGGCCGACATATCTCTCCCTCAATGCCGTACCGGGAGGCAAGGTCGGTAGCAGAAAGCAGCGAAGGGCCAACTGCGTCCAAAAGCGATCGCACGGGCCGAAATCCCGGGATGACTCGTTTGGTACGACGCTCCAGCGCCGGTGTCTGGAGGTACTGCGTTTTTCTCTCTTGTTCAAACATTCCGTCAGCGCATGCGCAAATGTTCTGGCTCTTCGGTACCTAGCCTACCAAAAAAATTAACATGCTGGTCTTTACCGGCAATTGACATTTCACTTCACGATTCTACAGGCATAAACGTAACGTAAGAACCGTGCGTGTCTGGTTTTCTCGAGACAGAGGTGAGAGATGGTTTCATGCAGACTGGGACGCCTAAAATGCTCTGTTGTAAACATGGTGGTTCACGAGTGAAGTTGTCTCTCTGGCCTTTCTGTGGACGAATTCCAGGACCTACCCGTACAATTTGGGCAAGTTGTGAAAGCTAAAATCTTCAATCGATGCGGTATTTTGCTGGTAGGACTGGGTGGCCCGACACTTATGAAAAAAATATATAAAATGAGAATCGGGAGTCTTCCCTTGTCATGGAATGGCAGAATTACCCAGAATTCTTTTTGGGCATGAGCGAGGCAACTTAAGAAGCACGAGACTGGCCCTCATCGAATGGCTGAAGCGCGGCCAGAGGAAATGATTTCTAGCCAGATACTCAGGAGTAGGCCCGGTGTGTGCTGTTAACGTAGATTTTGGATTTCTGAACAAGTATTTATCATAGAAAATTCGCGACAAAGTTGTGCTTTCATTTCGCTGTAATTCTCGTGTCAAAGAAACGGTATAATAATGTAAATAAGAGAATAACGATATTTGTATTTGCAGATTACCTGTCCTCTTACTACGAAAGTCAAGCTCGACATCTCTATGCAATAAGCGCATTCAAAATTTCCTCGTATCGCTTAATAAACTCATGTGGTTTTTTGTTTTTGTTTTTTGTTTGAAAAAAGGGTTTTTCTGCTTATATGAAAAATACGTTTTCTCCCGTCCCCTTCTTATGCATGATCTTCGCGGAAATTACATTCTGTTCCTCAATAAACCTGGAACAACCAGTTATGGTCTTAGTTCTCTTTTTTCTTACGTATCAGCTAAGTTGCGGAATGCGCTACCTGATTTTATCCGTACCTATGAGTTTACTGGTTTTAAAAGAGAATCCAGGGCCGCATTTTGTACAGCGGCTTTTCTTTTTAATGAATATATCTTTAAATATTATGTATTTAGTAGGTATCTGTATATGCTATGTATTTTAGCTGTAAATGTAATGTCTCTAAGATATTAGCTCCTGTAGTTATTCGGAAAAAGCTTATGACTGTATGTATGTTACCTTTAGCAGGGCGCATGCGCACAGTTTTGTAATCTGCGACTCCAGTGCTTACCATATGACAGATAAAATGACTTTTCTCTTGAATATATAAGCCATCTAATTCTTACGCTATATTGACAAGGGCGGTTTGGAGCTGTGAGTAGGCGTGGGATTTGTCACATATGGTTTAGGGGCCGACATATCTCTCCCTCAATGCCGTACCGGGAGGCAAGGTCGGTAGCAGAAAGCAGCGAAGGGCCAACTGCGTCCAAAAGCGATCGCACGGGCCGAAATCCCGGGATGACTCGTTTGGTACGACGCTCCAGCGCCGGTGTCTGGAGGTACTGCGTTTTTCTCTCTTGTTCAAACATTCCGTCAGCGCATGCGCAAATGTTCTGGCTCTTCGGTACCTAGCCTACCAAAAAAATTAACATGCTGGTCTTTACCGGCAATTGACATTTCACTTCACGATTCTACAGGCATAAACGTAACGTAAGAACCGTGCGTGTCTGGTTTTCTCGAGACAGAGGTGAGAGATGGTTTCATGCAGACTGGGACGCCTAAAATGCTCTGTTGTAAACATGGTGGTTCACGAGTGAAGTTGTCTCTCTGGCCTTTCTGTGGACGAATTCCAGGACCTACCCGTACAATTTGGGCAAGTTGTGAAAGCTAAAATCTTCAATCGATGCGGTATTTTGCTGGTAGGACTGGGTGGCCCGACACTTATGAAAAAAATATATAAAATGAGAATCGGGAGTCTTCCCTTGTCATGGAATGGCAGAATTACCCAGAATTCTTTTTGGGCATGAGCGAGGCAACTTAAGAAGCACGAGACTGGCCCTCATCGAATGGCTGAAGCGCGGCCAGAGGAAATGATTTCTAGCCAGATACTCAGGAGTAGGCCCGGTGTGTGCTGTTAACGTAGATTTTGGATTTCTGAACAAGTATTTATCATAGAAAATTCGCGACAAAGTTGTGCTTTCATTTCGCTGTAATTCTCGTGTCAAAGAAACGGTATAATAATGTAAATAAGAGAATAACGATATTTGTATTTGCAGATTACCTGTCCTCTTACTACGAAAGTCAAGCTCGACATCTCTATGCAATAAGCGCATTCAAAATTTCCTCGTATCGCTTAATAAACTCATGTGGTTTTTTGTTTTTGTTTTTTGTTTGAAAAAAGGGTTTTTCTGCTTATATGAAAAATACGTTTTCTCCCGTCCCCTTCTTATGCATGATCTTCGCGGAAATTACATTCTGTTCCTCAATAAACCTGGAACAACCAGTTATGGTCTTAGTTCTCTTTTTTCTTACGTATCAGCTAAGTTGCGGAATGCGCTACCTGATTTTATCCGTACCTATGAGTTTACTGGTTTTAAAAGAGAATCCAGGGCCGCATTTTGTACAGCGGCTTTTCTTTTTAATGAATATATCTTTAAATATTATGTATTTAGTAGGTATCTGTATATGCTATGTATTTTAGCTGTAAATGTAATGTCTCTAAGATATTAGCTCCTGTAGTTATTCGGAAAAAGCTTATGACTGTATGTATGTTACCTTTAGCAGGGCGCATGCGCACAGTTTTGTAATCTGCGACTCCAGTGCTTACCATATGACAGATAAAATGACTTTTCTCTTGAATATATAAGCCATCTAATTCTTACGCTATATTGACAAGGGCGGTTTGGAGCTGTGAGTAGGCGTGGGATTTGTCACATATGGTTTAGGGGCCGACATATCTCTCCCTCAATGCCGTACCGGGAGGCAAGGTCGGTAGCAGAAAGCAGCGAAGGGCCAACTGCGTCCAAAAGCGATCGCACGGGCCGAAATCCCGGGATGACTCGTTTGGTACGACGCTCCAGCGCCGGTGTCTGGAGGTACTGCGTTTTTCTCTCTTGTTCAAACATTCCGTCAGCGCATGCGCAAATGTTCTGGCTCTTCGGTACCTAGCCTACCAAAAAAATTAACATGCTGGTCTTTACCGGCAATTGACATTTCACTTCACGATTCTACAGGCATAAACGTAACGTAAGAACCGTGCGTGTCTGGTTTTCTCGAGACAGAGGTGAGAGATGGTTTCATGCAGACTGGGACGCCTAAAATGCTCTGTTGTAAACATGGTGGTTCACGAGTGAAGTTGTCTCTCTGGCCTTTCTGTGGACGAATTCCAGGACCTACCCGTACAATTTGGGCAAGTTGTGAAAGCTAAAATCTTCAATCGATGCGGTATTTTGCTGGTAGGACTGGGTGGCCCGACACTTATGAAAAAAATATATAAAATGAGAATCGGGAGTCTTCCCTTGTCATGGAATGGCAGAATTACCCAGAATTCTTTTTGGGCATGAGCGAGGCAACTTAAGAAGCACGAGACTGGCCCTCATCGAATGGCTGAAGCGCGGCCAGAGGAAATGATTTCTAGCCAGATACTCAGGAGTAGGCCCGGTGTGTGCTGTTAACGTAGATTTTGGATTTCTGAACAAGTATTTATCATAGAAAATTCGCGACAAAGTTGTGCTTTCATTTCGCTGTAATTCTCGTGTCAAAGAAACGGTATAATAATGTAAATAAGAGAATAACGATATTTGTATTTGCAGATTACCTGTCCTCTTACTACGAAAGTCAAGCTCGACATCTCTATGCAATAAGCGCATTCAAAATTTCCTCGTATCGCTTAATAAACTCATGTGGTTTTTTGTTTTTGTTTTTTGTTTGAAAAAAGGGTTTTTCTGCTTATATGAAAAATACGTTTTCTCCCGTCCCCTTCTTATGCATGATCTTCGCGGAAATTACATTCTGTTCCTCAATAAACCTGGAACAACCAGTTATGGTCTTAGTTCTCTTTTTTCTTACGTATCAGCTAAGTTGCGGAATGCGCTACCTGATTTTATCCGTACCTATGAGTTTACTGGTTTTAAAAGAGAATCCAGGGCCGCATTTTGTACAGCGGCTTTTCTTTTTAATGAATATATCTTTAAATATTATGTATTTAGTAGGTATCTGTATATGCTATGTATTTTAGCTGTAAATGTAATGTCTCTAAGATATTAGCTCCTGTAGTTATTCGGAAAAAGCTTATGACTGTATGTATGTTACCTTTAGCAGGGCGCATGCGCACAGTTTTGTAATCTGCGACTCCAGTGCTTACCATATGACAGATAAAATGACTTTTCTCTTGAATATATAAGCCATCTAATTCTTACGCTATATTGACAAGGGCGGTTTGGAGCTGTGAGTAGGCGTGGGATTTGTCACATATGGTTTAGGGGCCGACATATCTCTCCCTCAATGCCGTACCGGGAGGCAAGGTCGGTAGCAGAAAGCAGCGAAGGGCCAACTGCGTCCAAAAGCGATCGCACGGGCCGAAATCCCGGGATGACTCGTTTGGTACGACGCTCCAGCGCCGGTGTCTGGAGGTACTGCGTTTTTCTCTCTTGTTCAAACATTCCGTCAGCGCATGCGCAAATGTTCTGGCTCTTCGGTACCTAGCCTACCAAAAAAATTAACATGCTGGTCTTTACCGGCAATTGACATTTCACTTCACGATTCTACAGGCATAAACGTAACGTAAGAACCGTGCGTGTCTGGTTTTCTCGAGACAGAGGTGAGAGATGGTTTCATGCAGACTGGGACGCCTAAAATGCTCTGTTGTAAACATGGTGGTTCACGAGTGAAGTTGTCTCTCTGGCCTTTCTGTGGACGAATTCCAGGACCTACCCGTACAATTTGGGCAAGTTGTGAAAGCTAAAATCTTCAATCGATGCGGTATTTTGCTGGTAGGACTGGGTGGCCCGACACTTATGAAAAAAATATATAAAATGAGAATCGGGAGTCTTCCCTTGTCATGGAATGGCAGAATTACCCAGAATTCTTTTTGGGCATGAGCGAGGCAACTTAAGAAGCACGAGACTGGCCCTCATCGAATGGCTGAAGCGCGGCCAGAGGAAATGATTTCTAGCCAGATACTCAGGAGTAGGCCCGGTGTGTGCTGTTAACGTAGATTTTGGATTTCTGAACAAGTATTTATCATAGAAAATTCGCGACAAAGTTGTGCTTTCATTTCGCTGTAATTCTCGTGTCAAAGAAACGGTATAATAATGTAAATAAGAGAATAACGATATTTGTATTTGCAGATTACCTGTCCTCTTACTACGAAAGTCAAGCTCGACATCTCTATGCAATAAGCGCATTCAAAATTTCCTCGTATCGCTTAATAAACTCATGTGGTTTTTTGTTTTTGTTTTTTGTTTGAAAAAAGGGTTTTTCTGCTTATATGAAAAATACGTTTTCTCCCGTCCCCTTCTTATGCATGATCTTCGCGGAAATTACATTCTGTTCCTCAATAAACCTGGAACAACCAGTTATGGTCTTAGTTCTCTTTTTTCTTACGTATCAGCTAAGTTGCGGAATGCGCTACCTGATTTTATCCGTACCTATGAGTTTACTGGTTTTAAAAGAGAATCCAGGGCCGCATTTTGTACAGCGGCTTTTCTTTTTAATGAATATATCTTTAAATATTATGTATTTAGTAGGTATCTGTATATGCTATGTATTTTAGCTGTAAATGTAATGTCTCTAAGATATTAGCTCCTGTAGTTATTCGGAAAAAGCTTATGACTGTATGTATGTTACCTTTAGCAGGGCGCATGCGCACAGTTTTGTAATCTGCGACTCCAGTGCTTACCATATGACAGATAAAATGACTTTTCTCTTGAATATATAAGCCATCTAATTCTTACGCTATATTGACAAGGGCGGTTTGGAGCTGTGAGTAGGCGTGGGATTTGTCACATATGGTTTAGGGGCCGACATATCTCTCCCTCAATGCCGTACCGGGAGGCAAGGTCGGTAGCAGAAAGCAGCGAAGGGCCAACTGCGTCCAAAAGCGATCGCACGGGCCGAAATCCCGGGATGACTCGTTTGGTACGACGCTCCAGCGCCGGTGTCTGGAGGTACTGCGTTTTTCTCTCTTGTTCAAACATTCCGTCAGCGCATGCGCAAATGTTCTGGCTCTTCGGTACCTAGCCTACCAAAAAAATTAACATGCTGGTCTTTACCGGCAATTGACATTTCACTTCACGATTCTACAGGCATAAACGTAACGTAAGAACCGTGCGTGTCTGGTTTTCTCGAGACAGAGGTGAGAGATGGTTTCATGCAGACTGGGACGCCTAAAATGCTCTGTTGTAAACATGGTGGTTCACGAGTGAAGTTGTCTCTCTGGCCTTTCTGTGGACGAATTCCAGGACCTACCCGTACAATTTGGGCAAGTTGTGAAAGCTAAAATCTTCAATCGATGCGGTATTTTGCTGGTAGGACTGGGTGGCCCGACACTTATGAAAAAAATATATAAAATGAGAATCGGGAGTCTTCCCTTGTCATGGAATGGCAGAATTACCCAGAATTCTTTTTGGGCATGAGCGAGGCAACTTAAGAAGCACGAGACTGGCCCTCATCGAATGGCTGAAGCGCGGCCAGAGGAAATGATTTCTAGCCAGATACTCAGGAGTAGGCCCGGTGTGTGCTGTTAACGTAGATTTTGGATTTCTGAACAAGTATTTATCATAGAAAATTCGCGACAAAGTTGTGCTTTCATTTCGCTGTAATTCTCGTGTCAAAGAAACGGTATAATAATGTAAATAAGAGAATAACGATATTTGTATTTGCAGATTACCTGTCCTCTTACTACGAAAGTCAAGCTCGACATCTCTATGCAATAAGCGCATTCAAAATTTCCTCGTATCGCTTAATAAACTCATGTGGTTTTTTGTTTTTGTTTTTTGTTTGAAAAAAGGGTTTTTCTGCTTATATGAAAAATACGTTTTCTCCCGTCCCCTTCTTATGCATGATCTTCGCGGAAATTACATTCTGTTCCTCAATAAACCTGGAACAACCAGTTATGGTCTTAGTTCTCTTTTTTCTTACGTATCAGCTAAGTTGCGGAATGCGCTACCTGATTTTATCCGTACCTATGAGTTTACTGGTTTTAAAAGAGAATCCAGGGCCGCATTTTGTACAGCGGCTTTTCTTTTTAATGAATATATCTTTAAATATTATGTATTTAGTAGGTATCTGTATATGCTATGTATTTTAGCTGTAAATGTAATGTCTCTAAGATATTAGCTCCTGTAGTTATTCGGAAAAAGCTTATGACTGTATGTATGTTACCTTTAGCAGGGCGCATGCGCACAGTTTTGTAATCTGCGACTCCAGTGCTTACCATATGACAGATAAAATGACTTTTCTCTTGAATATATAAGCCATCTAATTCTTACGCTATATTGACAAGGGCGGTTTGGAGCTGTGAGTAGGCGTGGGATTTGTCACATATGGTTTAGGGGCCGACATATCTCTCCCTCAATGCCGTACCGGGAGGCAAGGTCGGTAGCAGAAAGCAGCGAAGGGCCAACTGCGTCCAAAAGCGATCGCACGGGCCGAAATCCCGGGATGACTCGTTTGGTACGACGCTCCAGCGCCGGTGTCTGGAGGTACTGCGTTTTTCTCTCTTGTTCAAACATTCCGTCAGCGCATGCGCAAATGTTCTGGCTCTTCGGTACCTAGCCTACCAAAAAAATTAACATGCTGGTCTTTACCGGCAATTGACATTTCACTTCACGATTCTACAGGCATAAACGTAACGTAAGAACCGTGCGTGTCTGGTTTTCTCGAGACAGAGGTGAGAGATGGTTTCATGCAGACTGGGACGCCTAAAATGCTCTGTTGTAAACATGGTGGTTCACGAGTGAAGTTGTCTCTCTGGCCTTTCTGTGGACGAATTCCAGGACCTACCCGTACAATTTGGGCAAGTTGTGAAAGCTAAAATCTTCAATCGATGCGGTATTTTGCTGGTAGGACTGGGTGGCCCGACACTTATGAAAAAAATATATAAAATGAGAATCGGGAGTCTTCCCTTGTCATGGAATGGCAGAATTACCCAGAATTCTTTTTGGGCATGAGCGAGGCAACTTAAGAAGCACGAGACTGGCCCTCATCGAATGGCTGAAGCGCGGCCAGAGGAAATGATTTCTAGCCAGATACTCAGGAGTAGGCCCGGTGTGTGCTGTTAACGTAGATTTTGGATTTCTGAACAAGTATTTATCATAGAAAATTCGCGACAAAGTTGTGCTTTCATTTCGCTGTAATTCTCGTGTCAAAGAAACGGTATAATAATGTAAATAAGAGAATAACGATATTTGTATTTGCAGATTACCTGTCCTCTTACTACGAAAGTCAAGCTCGACATCTCTATGCAATAAGCGCATTCAAAATTTCCTCGTATCGCTTAATAAACTCATGTGGTTTTTTGTTTTTGTTTTTTGTTTGAAAAAAGGGTTTTTCTGCTTATATGAAAAATACGTTTTCTCCCGTCCCCTTCTTATGCATGATCTTCGCGGAAATTACATTCTGTTCCTCAATAAACCTGGAACAACCAGTTATGGTCTTAGTTCTCTTTTTTCTTACGTATCAGCTAAGTTGCGGAATGCGCTACCTGATTTTATCCGTACCTATGAGTTTACTGGTTTTAAAAGAGAATCCAGGGCCGCATTTTGTACAGCGGCTTTTCTTTTTAATGAATATATCTTTAAATATTATGTATTTAGTAGGTATCTGTATATGCTATGTATTTTAGCTGTAAATGTAATGTCTCTAAGATATTAGCTCCTGTAGTTATTCGGAAAAAGCTTATGACTGTATGTATGTTACCTTTAGCAGGGCGCATGCGCACAGTTTTGTAATCTGCGACTCCAGTGCTTACCATATGACAGATAAAATGACTTTTCTCTTGAATATATAAGCCATCTAATTCTTACGCTATATTGACAAGGGCGGTTTGGAGCTGTGAGTAGGCGTGGGATTTGTCACATATGGTTTAGGGGCCGACATATCTCTCCCTCAATGCCGTACCGGGAGGCAAGGTCGGTAGCAGAAAGCAGCGAAGGGCCAACTGCGTCCAAAAGCGATCGCACGGGCCGAAATCCCGGGATGACTCGTTTGGTACGACGCTCCAGCGCCGGTGTCTGGAGGTACTGCGTTTTTCTCTCTTGTTCAAACATTCCGTCAGCGCATGCGCAAATGTTCTGGCTCTTCGGTACCTAGCCTACCAAAAAAATTAACATGCTGGTCTTTACCGGCAATTGACATTTCACTTCACGATTCTACAGGCATAAACGTAACGTAAGAACCGTGCGTGTCTGGTTTTCTCGAGACAGAGGTGAGAGATGGTTTCATGCAGACTGGGACGCCTAAAATGCTCTGTTGTAAACATGGTGGTTCACGAGTGAAGTTGTCTCTCTGGCCTTTCTGTGGACGAATTCCAGGACCTACCCGTACAATTTGGGCAAGTTGTGAAAGCTAAAATCTTCAATCGATGCGGTATTTTGCTGGTAGGACTGGGTGGCCCGACACTTATGAAAAAAATATATAAAATGAGAATCGGGAGTCTTCCCTTGTCATGGAATGGCAGAATTACCCAGAATTCTTTTTGGGCATGAGCGAGGCAACTTAAGAAGCACGAGACTGGCCCTCATCGAATGGCTGAAGCGCGGCCAGAGGAAATGATTTCTAGCCAGATACTCAGGAGTAGGCCCGGTGTGTGCTGTTAACGTAGATTTTGGATTTCTGAACAAGTATTTATCATAGAAAATTCGCGACAAAGTTGTGCTTTCATTTCGCTGTAATTCTCGTGTCAAAGAAACGGTATAATAATGTAAATAAGAGAATAACGATATTTGTATTTGCAGATTACCTGTCCTCTTACTACGAAAGTCAAGCTCGACATCTCTATGCAATAAGCGCATTCAAAATTTCCTCGTATCGCTTAATAAACTCATGTGGTTTTTTGTTTTTGTTTTTTGTTTGAAAAAAGGGTTTTTCTGCTTATATGAAAAATACGTTTTCTCCCGTCCCCTTCTTATGCATGATCTTCGCGGAAATTACATTCTGTTCCTCAATAAACCTGGAACAACCAGTTATGGTCTTAGTTCTCTTTTTTCTTACGTATCAGCTAAGTTGCGGAATGCGCTACCTGATTTTATCCGTACCTATGAGTTTACTGGTTTTAAAAGAGAATCCAGGGCCGCATTTTGTACAGCGGCTTTTCTTTTTAATGAATATATCTTTAAATATTATGTATTTAGTAGGTATCTGTATATGCTATGTATTTTAGCTGTAAATGTAATGTCTCTAAGATATTAGCTCCTGTAGTTATTCGGAAAAAGCTTATGACTGTATGTATGTTACCTTTAGCAGGGCGCATGCGCACAGTTTTGTAATCTGCGACTCCAGTGCTTACCATATGACAGATAAAATGACTTTTCTCTTGAATATATAAGCCATCTAATTCTTACGCTATATTGACAAGGGCGGTTTGGAGCTGTGAGTAGGCGTGGGATTTGTCACATATGGTTTAGGGGCCGACATATCTCTCCCTCAATGCCGTACCGGGAGGCAAGGTCGGTAGCAGAAAGCAGCGAAGGGCCAACTGCGTCCAAAAGCGATCGCACGGGCCGAAATCCCGGGATGACTCGTTTGGTACGACGCTCCAGCGCCGGTGTCTGGAGGTACTGCGTTTTTCTCTCTTGTTCAAACATTCCGTCAGCGCATGCGCAAATGTTCTGGCTCTTCGGTACCTAGCCTACCAAAAAAATTAACATGCTGGTCTTTACCGGCAATTGACATTTCACTTCACGATTCTACAGGCATAAACGTAACGTAAGAACCGTGCGTGTCTGGTTTTCTCGAGACAGAGGTGAGAGATGGTTTCATGCAGACTGGGACGCCTAAAATGCTCTGTTGTAAACATGGTGGTTCACGAGTGAAGTTGTCTCTCTGGCCTTTCTGTGGACGAATTCCAGGACCTACCCGTACAATTTGGGCAAGTTGTGAAAGCTAAAATCTTCAATCGATGCGGTATTTTGCTGGTAGGACTGGGTGGCCCGACACTTATGAAAAAAATATATAAAATGAGAATCGGGAGTCTTCCCTTGTCATGGAATGGCAGAATTACCCAGAATTCTTTTTGGGCATGAGCGAGGCAACTTAAGAAGCACGAGACTGGCCCTCATCGAATGGCTGAAGCGCGGCCAGAGGAAATGATTTCTAGCCAGATACTCAGGAGTAGGCCCGGTGTGTGCTGTTAACGTAGATTTTGGATTTCTGAACAAGTATTTATCATAGAAAATTCGCGACAAAGTTGTGCTTTCATTTCGCTGTAATTCTCGTGTCAAAGAAACGGTATAATAATGTAAATAAGAGAATAACGATATTTGTATTTGCAGATTACCTGTCCTCTTACTACGAAAGTCAAGCTCGACATCTCTATGCAATAAGCGCATTCAAAATTTCCTCGTATCGCTTAATAAACTCATGTGGTTTTTTGTTTTTGTTTTTTGTTTGAAAAAAGGGTTTTTCTGCTTATATGAAAAATACGTTTTCTCCCGTCCCCTTCTTATGCATGATCTTCGCGGAAATTACATTCTGTTCCTCAATAAACCTGGAACAACCAGTTATGGTCTTAGTTCTCTTTTTTCTTACGTATCAGCTAAGTTGCGGAATGCGCTACCTGATTTTATCCGTACCTATGAGTTTACTGGTTTTAAAAGAGAATCCAGGGCCGCATTTTGTACAGCGGCTTTTCTTTTTAATGAATATATCTTTAAATATTATGTATTTAGTAGGTATCTGTATATGCTATGTATTTTAGCTGTAAATGTAATGTCTCTAAGATATTAGCTCCTGTAGTTATTCGGAAAAAGCTTATGACTGTATGTATGTTACCTTTAGCAGGGCGCATGCGCACAGTTTTGTAATCTGCGACTCCAGTGCTTACCATATGACAGATAAAATGACTTTTCTCTTGAATATATAAGCCATCTAATTCTTACGCTATATTGACAAGGGCGGTTTGGAGCTGTGAGTAGGCGTGGGATTTGTCACATATGGTTTAGGGGCCGACATATCTCTCCCTCAATGCCGTACCGGGAGGCAAGGTCGGTAGCAGAAAGCAGCGAAGGGCCAACTGCGTCCAAAAGCGATCGCACGGGCCGAAATCCCGGGATGACTCGTTTGGTACGACGCTCCAGCGCCGGTGTCTGGAGGTACTGCGTTTTTCTCTCTTGTTCAAACATTCCGTCAGCGCATGCGCAAATGTTCTGGCTCTTCGGTACCTAGCCTACCAAAAAAATTAACATGCTGGTCTTTACCGGCAATTGACATTTCACTTCACGATTCTACAGGCATAAACGTAACGTAAGAACCGTGCGTGTCTGGTTTTCTCGAGACAGAGGTGAGAGATGGTTTCATGCAGACTGGGACGCCTAAAATGCTCTGTTGTAAACATGGTGGTTCACGAGTGAAGTTGTCTCTCTGGCCTTTCTGTGGACGAATTCCAGGACCTACCCGTACAATTTGGGCAAGTTGTGAAAGCTAAAATCTTCAATCGATGCGGTATTTTGCTGGTAGGACTGGGTGGCCCGACACTTATGAAAAAAATATATAAAATGAGAATCGGGAGTCTTCCCTTGTCATGGAATGGCAGAATTACCCAGAATTCTTTTTGGGCATGAGCGAGGCAACTTAAGAAGCACGAGACTGGCCCTCATCGAATGGCTGAAGCGCGGCCAGAGGAAATGATTTCTAGCCAGATACTCAGGAGTAGGCCCGGTGTGTGCTGTTAACGTAGATTTTGGATTTCTGAACAAGTATTTATCATAGAAAATTCGCGACAAAGTTGTGCTTTCATTTCGCTGTAATTCTCGTGTCAAAGAAACGGTATAATAATGTAAATAAGAGAATAACGATATTTGTATTTGCAGATTACCTGTCCTCTTCCTACGAAAGTCAAGCTCGACATCTCTATGCAATAAGCGCATTCAAAATTTCCTCGTATCGCTTAATAAACTCATGTGGTTTTTTGTTTTTGTTTTTTGTTTGAAAAAAGGGTTTTTCTGCTTATATGAAAAATACGTTTTCTCCCGTCCCCTTCTTATGCATGATCTTCGCGGAAATTACATTCTGTTCCTCAATAAACCTGGAACAACCAGTTATGGTCTTAGTTCTCTTTTTTCTTACGTATCAGCTAAGTTGCGGAATGCGCTACCTGATTTTATCCGTACCTATGAGTTTACTGGTTTTAAAAGAGAATCCAGGGCCGCATTTTGTACAGCGGCTTTTCTTTTTAATGAATATATCTTTAAATATTATGTATTTAGTAGGTATCTGTATATGCTATGTATTTTAGCTGTAAATGTAATGTCTCTAAGATATTAGCTCCTGTAGTTATTCGGAAAAAGCTTATGACTGTATGTATGTTACCTTTAGCAGGGCGCATGCGCACAGTTTTGTAATCTGCGACTCCAGTGCTTACCATATGACAGATAAAATGACTTTTCTCTTGAATATATAAGCCATCTAATTCTTACGCTATATTGACAAGGGCGGTTTGGAGCTGTGAGTAGGCGTGGGATTTGTCACATATGGTTTAGGGGCCGACATATCTCTCCCTCAATGCCGTACCGGGAGGCAAGGTCGGTAGCAGAAAGCAGCGAAGGGCCAACTGCGTCCAAAAGCGATCGCACGGGCCGAAATCCCGGGATGACTCGTTTGGTACGACGCTCCAGCGCCGGTGTCTGGAGGTACTGCGTTTTTCTCTCTTGTTCAAACATTCCGTCAGCGCATGCGCAAATGTTCTGGCTCTTCGGTACCTAGCCTACCAAAAAAATTAACATGCTGGTCTTTACCGGCAATTGACATTTCACTTCACGATTCTACAGGCATAAACGTAACGTAAGAACCGTGCGTGTCTGGTTTTCTCGAGACAGAGGTGAGAGATGGTTTCATGCAGACTGGGACGCCTAAAATGCTCTGTTGTAAACATGGTGGTTCACGAGTGAAGTTGTCTCTCTGGCCTTTCTGTGGACGAATTCCAGGACCTACCCGTACAATTTGGGCAAGTTGTGAAAGCTAAAATCTTCAATCGATGCGGTATTTTGCTGGTAGGACTGGGTGGCCCGACACTTATGAAAAAAATATATAAAATGAGAATCGGGAGTCTTCCCTTGTCATGGAATGGCAGAATTACCCAGAATTCTTTTTGGGCATGAGCGAGGCAACTTAAGAAGCACGAGACTGGCCCTCATCGAATGGCTGAAGCGCGGCCAGAGGAAATGATTTCTAGCCAGATACTCAGGAGTAGGCCCGGTGTGTGCTGTTAACGTAGATTTTGGATTTCTGAACAAGTATTTATCATAGAAAATTCGCGACAAAGTTGTGCTTTCATTTCGCTGTAATTCTCGTGTCAAAGAAACGGTATAATAATGTAAATAAGAGAATAACGATATTTGTATTTGCAGATTACCTGTCCTCTTACTACGAAAGTCAAGCTCGACATCTCTATGCAATAAGCGCATTCAAAATTTCCTCGTATCGCTTAATAAACTCATGTGGTTTTTTGTTTTTGTTTTTTGTTTGAAAAAAGGGTTTTTCTGCTTATATGAAAAATACGTTTTCTCCCGTCCCCTTCTTATGCATGATCTTCGCGGAAATTACATTCTGTTCCTCAATAAACCTGGAACAACCAGTTATGGTCTTAGTTCTCTTTTTTCTTACGTATCAGCTAAGTTGCGGAATGCGCTACCTGATTTTATCCGTACCTATGAGTTTACTGGTTTTAAAAGAGAATCCAGGGCCGCATTTTGTACAGCGGCTTTTCTTTTTAATGAATATATCTTTAAATATTATGTATTTAGTAGGTATCTGTATATGCTATGTATTTTAGCTGTAAATGTAATGTCTCTAAGATATTAGCTCCTGTAGTTATTCGGAAAAAGCTTATGACTGTATGTATGTTACCTTTAGCAGGGCGCATGCGCACAGTTTTGTAATCTGCGACTCCAGTGCTTACCATATGACAGATAAAATGACTTTTCTCTTGAATATATAAGCCATCTAATTCTTACGCTATATTGACAAGGGCGGTTTGGAGCTGTGAGTAGGCGTGGGATTTGTCACATATGGTTTAGGGGCCGACATATCTCTCCCTCAATGCCGTACCGGGAGGCAAGGTCGGTAGCAGAAAGCAGCGAAGGGCCAACTGCGTCCAAAAGCGATCGCACGGGCCGAAATCCCGGGATGACTCGTTTGGTACGACGCTCCAGCGCCGGTGTCTGGAGGTACTGCGTTTTTCTCTCTTGTTCAAACATTCCGTCAGCGCATGCGCAAATGTTCTGGCTCTTCGGTACCTAGCCTACCAAAAAAATTAACATGCTGGTCTTTACCGGCAATTGACATTTCACTTCACGATTCTACAGGCATAAACGTAACGTAAGAACCGTGCGTGTCTGGTTTTCTCGAGACAGAGGTGAGAGATGGTTTCATGCAGACTGGGACGCCTAAAATGCTCTGTTGTAAACATGGTGGTTCACGAGTGAAGTTGTCTCTCTGGCCTTTCTGTGGACGAATTCCAGGACCTACCCGTACAATTTGGGCAAGTTGTGAAAGCTAAAATCTTCAATCGATGCGGTATTTTGCTGGTAGGACTGGGTGGCCCGACACTTATGAAAAAAATATATAAAATGAGAATCGGGAGTCTTCCCTTGTCATGGAATGGCAGAATTACCCAGAATTCTTTTTGGGCATGAGCGAGGCAACTTAAGAAGCACGAGACTGGCCCTCATCGAATGGCTGAAGCGCGGCCAGAGGAAATGATTTCTAGCCAGATACTCAGGAGTAGGCCCGGTGTGTGCTGTTAACGTAGATTTTGGATTTCTGAACAAGTATTTATCATAGAAAATTCGCGACAAAGTTGTGCTTTCATTTCGCTGTAATTCTCGTGTCAAAGAAACGGTATAATAATGTAAATAAGAGAATAACGATATTTGTATTTGCAGATTACCTGTCCTCTTACTACGAAAGTCAAGCTCGACATCTCTATGCAATAAGCGCATTCAAAATTTCCTCGTATCGCTTAATAAACTCATGTGGTTTTTTGTTTTTGTTTTTTGTTTGAAAAAAGGGTTTTTCTGCTTATATGAAAAATACGTTTTCTCCCGTCCCCTTCTTATGCATGATCTTCGCGGAAATTACATTCTGTTCCTCAATAAACCTGGAACAACCAGTTATGGTCTTAGTTCTCTTTTTTCTTACGTATCAGCTAAGTTGCGGAATGCGCTACCTGATTTTATCCGTACCTATGAGTTTACTGGTTTTAAAAGAGAATCCAGGGCCGCATTTTGTACAGCGGCTTTTCTTTTTAATGAATATATCTTTAAATATTATGTATTTAGTAGGTATCTGTATATGCTATGTATTTTAGCTGTAAATGTAATGTCTCTAAGATATTAGCTCCTGTAGTTATTCGGAAAAAGCTTATGACTGTATGTATGTTACCTTTAGCAGGGCGCATGCGCACAGTTTTGTAATCTGCGACTCCAGTGCTTACCATATGACAGATAAAATGACTTTTCTCTTGAATATATAAGCCATCTAATTCTTACGCTATATTGACAAGGGCGGTTTGGAGCTGTGAGTAGGCGTGGGATTTGTCACATATGGTTTAGGGGCCGACATATCTCTCCCTCAATGCCGTACCGGGAGGCAAGGTCGGTAGCAGAAAGCAGCGAAGGGCCAACTGCGTCCAAAAGCGATCGCACGGGCCGAAATCCCGGGATGACTCGTTTGGTACGACGCTCCAGCGCCGGTGTCTGGAGGTACTGCGTTTTTCTCTCTTGTTCAAACATTCCGTCAGCGCATGCGCAAATGTTCTGGCTCTTCGGTACCTAGCCTACCAAAAAAATTAACATGCTGGTCTTTACCGGCAATTGACATTTCACTTCACGATTCTACAGGCATAAACGTAACGTAAGAACCGTGCGTGTCTGGTTTTCTCGAGACAGAGGTGAGAGATGGTTTCATGCAGACTGGGACGCCTAAAATGCTCTGTTGTAAACATGGTGGTTCACGAGTGAAGTTGTCTCTCTGGCCTTTCTGTGGACGAATTCCAGGACCTACCCGTACAATTTGGGCAAGTTGTGAAAGCTAAAATCTTCAATCGATGCGGTATTTTGCTGGTAGGACTGGGTGGCCCGACACTTATGAAAAAAATATATAAAATGAGAATCGGGAGTCTTCCCTTGTCATGGAATGGCAGAATTACCCAGAATTCTTTTTGGGCATGAGCGAGGCAACTTAAGAAGCACGAGACTGGCCCTCATCGAATGGCTGAAGCGCGGCCAGAGGAAATGATTTCTAGCCAGATACTCAGGAGTAGGCCCGGTGTGTGCTGTTAACGTAGATTTTGGATTTCTGAACAAGTATTTATCATAGAAAATTCGCGACAAAGTTGTGCTTTCATTTCGCTGTAATTCTCGTGTCAAAGAAACGGTATAATAATGTAAATAAGAGAATAACGATATTTGTATTTGCAGATTACCTGTCCTCTTCCTACGAAAGTCAAGCTCGACATCTCTATGCAATAAGCGCATTCAAAATTTCCTCGTATCGCTTAATAAACTCATGTGGTTTTTTGTTTTTGTTTTTTGTTTGAAAAAAGGGTTTTTCTGCTTATATGAAAAATACGTTTTCTCCCGTCCCCTTCTTATGCATGATCTTCGCGGAAATTACATTCTGTTCCTCAATAAACCTGGAACAACCAGTTATGGTCTTAGTTCTCTTTTTTCTTACGTATCAGCTAAGTTGCGGAATGCGCTACCTGATTTTATCCGTACCTATGAGTTTACTGGTTTTAAAAGAGAATCCAGGGCCGCATTTTGTACAGCGGCTTTTCTTTTTAATGAATATATCTTTAAATATTATGTATTTAGTAGGTATCTGTATATGCTATGTATTTTAGCTGTAAATGTAATGTCTCTAAGATATTAGCTCCTGTAGTTATTCGGAAAAAGCTTATGACTGTATGTATGTTACCTTTAGCAGGGCGCATGCGCACAGTTTTGTAATCTGCGACTCCAGTGCTTACCATATGACAGATAAAATGACTTTTCTCTTGAATATATAAGCCATCTAATTCTTACGCTATATTGACAAGGGCGGTTTGGAGCTGTGAGTAGGCGTGGGATTTGTCACATATGGTTTAGGGGCCGACATATCTCTCCCTCAATGCCGTACCGGGAGGCAAGGTCGGTAGCAGAAAGCAGCGAAGGGCCAACTGCGTCCAAAAGCGATCGCACGGGCCGAAATCCCGGGATGACTCGTTTGGTACGACGCTCCAGCGCCGGTGTCTGGAGGTACTGCGTTTTTCTCTCTTGTTCAAACATTCCGTCAGCGCATGCGCAAATGTTCTGGCTCTTCGGTACCTAGCCTACCAAAAAAATTAACATGCTGGTCTTTACCGGCAATTGACATTTCACTTCACGATTCTACAGGCATAAACGTAACGTAAGAACCGTGCGTGTCTGGTTTTCTCGAGACAGAGGTGAGAGATGGTTTCATGCAGACTGGGACGCCTAAAATGCTCTGTTGTAAACATGGTGGTTCACGAGTGAAGTTGTCTCTCTGGCCTTTCTGTGGACGAATTCCAGGACCTACCCGTACAATTTGGGCAAGTTGTGAAAGCTAAAATCTTCAATCGATGCGGTATTTTGCTGGTAGGACTGGGTGGCCCGACACTTATGAAAAAAATATATAAAATGAGAATCGGGAGTCTTCCCTTGTCATGGAATGGCAGAATTACCCAGAATTCTTTTTGGGCATGAGCGAGGCAACTTAAGAAGCACGAGACTGGCCCTCATCGAATGGCTGAAGCGCGGCCAGAGGAAATGATTTCTAGCCAGATACTCAGGAGTAGGCCCGGTGTGTGCTGTTAACGTAGATTTTGGATTTCTGAACAAGTATTTATCATAGAAAATTCGCGACAAAGTTGTGCTTTCATTTCGCTGTAATTCTCGTGTCAAAGAAACGGTATAATAATGTAAATAAGAGAATAACGATATTTGTATTTGCAGATTACCTGTCCTCTTACTACGAAAGTCAAGCTCGACATCTCTATGCAATAAGCGCATTCAAAATTTCCTCGTATCGCTTAATAAACTCATGTGGTTTTTTGTTTTTGTTTTTTGTTTGAAAAAAGGGTTTTTCTGCTTATATGAAAAATACGTTTTCTCCCGTCCCCTTCTTATGCATGATCTTCGCGGAAATTACATTCTGTTCCTCAATAAACCTGGAACAACCAGTTATGGTCTTAGTTCTCTTTTTTCTTACGTATCAGCTAAGTTGCGGAATGCGCTACCTGATTTTATCCGTACCTATGAGTTTACTGGTTTTAAAAGAGAATCCAGGGCCGCATTTTGTACAGCGGCTTTTCTTTTTAATGAATATATCTTTAAATATTATGTATTTAGTAGGTATCTGTATATGCTATGTATTTTAGCTGTAAATGTAATGTCTCTAAGATATTAGCTCCTGTAGTTATTCGGAAAAAGCTTATGACTGTATGTATGTTACCTTTAGCAGGGCGCATGCGCACAGTTTTGTAATCTGCGACTCCAGTGCTTACCATATGACAGATAAAATGACTTTTCTCTTGAATATATAAGCCATCTAATTCTTACGCTATATTGACAAGGGCGGTTTGGAGCTGTGAGTAGGCGTGGGATTTGTCACATATGGTTTAGGGGCCGACATATCTCTCCCTCAATGCCGTACCGGGAGGCAAGGTCGGTAGCAGAAAGCAGCGAAGGGCCAACTGCGTCCAAAAGCGATCGCACGGGCCGAAATCCCGGGATGACTCGTTTGGTACGACGCTCCAGCGCCGGTGTCTGGAGGTACTGCGTTTTTCTCTCTTGTTCAAACATTCCGTCAGCGCATGCGCAAATGTTCTGGCTCTTCGGTACCTAGCCTACCAAAAAAATTAACATGCTGGTCTTTACCGGCAATTGACATTTCACTTCACGATTCTACAGGCATAAACGTAACGTAAGAACCGTGCGTGTCTGGTTTTCTCGAGACAGAGGTGAGAGATGGTTTCATGCAGACTGGGACGCCTAAAATGCTCTGTTGTAAACATGGTGGTTCACGAGTGAAGTTGTCTCTCTGGCCTTTCTGTGGACGAATTCCAGGACCTACCCGTACAATTTGGGCAAGTTGTGAAAGCTAAAATCTTCAATCGATGCGGTATTTTGCTGGTAGGACTGGGTGGCCCGACACTTATGAAAAAAATATATAAAATGAGAATCGGGAGTCTTCCCTTGTCATGGAATGGCAGAATTACCCAGAATTCTTTTTGGGCATGAGCGAGGCAACTTAAGAAGCACGAGACTGGCCCTCATCGAATGGCTGAAGCGCGGCCAGAGGAAATGATTTCTAGCCAGATACTCAGGAGTAGGCCCGGTGTGTGCTGTTAACGTAGATTTTGGATTTCTGAACAAGTATTTATCATAGAAAATTCGCGACAAAGTTGTGCTTTCATTTCGCTGTAATTCTCGTGTCAAAGAAACGGTATAATAATGTAAATAAGAGAATAACAATATTTGTATTTGCAGATTACCTGTCCTCTTCCTACGAAAGTCAAGCTCGACATCTCTATGCAATAAGCGCATTCAAAATTTCCTCGTATCGCTTAATAAACTCATGTGGTTTTTTGTTTTTGTTTTTTGTTTGAAAAAAGGGTTTTTCTGCTTATATGAAAAATACGTTTTCTCCCGTCCCCTTCTTATGCATGATCTTCGCGGAAATTACATTCTGTTCCTCAATAAACCTGGAACAACCAGTTATGGTCTTAGTTCTCTTTTTTCTTACGTATCAGCTAAGTTGCGGAATGCGCTACCTGATTTTATCCGTACCTATGAGTTTACTGGTTTTAAAAGAGAATCCAGGGCCGCATTTTGTACAGCGGCTTTTCTTTTTAATGAATATATCTTTAAATATTATGTATTTAGTAGGTATCTGTATATGCTATGTATTTTAGCTGTAAATGTAATGTCTCTAAGATATTAGCTCCTGTAGTTATTCGGAAAAAGCTTATGACTGTATGTATGTTACCTTTAGCAGGGCGCATGCGCACAGTTTTGTAATCTGCGACTCCAGTGCTTACCATATGACAGATAAAATGACTTTTCTCTTGAATATATAAGCCATCTAATTCTTACGCTATATTGACAAGGGCGGTTTGGAGCTGTGAGTAGGCGTGGGATTTGTCACATATGGTTTAGGGGCCGACATATCTCTCCCTCAATGCCGTACCGGGAGGCAAGGTCGGTAGCAGAAAGCAGCGAAGGGCCAACTGCGTCCAAAAGCGATCGCACGGGCCGAAATCCCGGGATGACTCGTTTGGTACGACGCTCCAGCGCCGGTGTCTGGAGGTACTGCGTTTTTCTCTCTTGTTCAAACATTCCGTCAGCGCATGCGCAAATGTTCTGGCTCTTCGGTACCTAGCCTACCAAAAAAATTAACATGCTGGTCTTTACCGGCAATTGACATTTCACTTCACGATTCTACAGGCATAAACGTAACGTAAGAACCGTGCGTGTCTGGTTTTCTCGAGACAGAGGTGAGAGATGGTTTCATGCAGACTGGGACGCCTAAAATGCTCTGTTGTAAACATGGTGGTTCACGAGTGAAGTTGTCTCTCTGGCCTTTCTGTGGACGAATTCCAGGACCTACCCGTACAATTTGGGCAAGTTGTGAAAGCTAAAATCTTCAATCGATGCGGTATTTTGCTGGTAGGACTGGGTGGCCCGACACTTATGAAAAAAATATATAAAATGAGAATCGGGAGTCTTCCCTTGTCATGGAATGGCAGAATTACCCAGAATTCTTTTTGGGCATGAGCGAGGCAACTTAAGAAGCACGAGACTGGCCCTCATCGAATGGCTGAAGCGCGGCCAGAGGAAATGATTTCTAGCCAGATACTCAGGAGTAGGCCCGGTGTGTGCTGTTAACGTAGATTTTGGATTTCTGAACAAGTATTTATCATAGAAAATTCGCGACAAAGTTGTGCTTTCATTTCGCTGTAATTCTCGTGTCAAAGAAACGGTATAATAATGTAAATAAGAGAATAACGATATTTGTATTTGCAGATTACCTGTCCTCTTACTACGAAAGTCAAGCTCGACATCTCTATGCAATAAGCGCATTCAAAATTTCCTCGTATCGCTTAATAAACTCATGTGGTTTTTTGTTTTTGTTTTTTGTTTGAAAAAAGGGTTTTTCTGCTTATATGAAAAATACGTTTTCTCCCGTCCCCTTCTTATGCATGATCTTCGCGGAAATTACATTCTGTTCCTCAATAAACCTGGAACAACCAGTTATGGTCTTAGTTCTCTTTTTTCTTACGTATCAGCTAAGTTGCGGAATGCGCTACCTGATTTTATCCGTACCTATGAGTTTACTGGTTTTAAAAGAGAATCCAGGGCCGCATTTTGTACAGCGGCTTTTCTTTTTAATGAATATATCTTTAAATATTATGTATTTAGTAGGTATCTGTATATGCTATGTATTTTAGCTGTAAATGTAATGTCTCTAAGATATTAGCTCCTGTAGTTATTCGGAAAAAGCTTATGACTGTATGTATGTTACCTTTAGCAGGGCGCATGCGCACAGTTTTGTAATCTGCGACTCCAGTGCTTACCATATGACAGATAAAATGACTTTTCTCTTGAATATATAAGCCATCTAATTCTTACGCTATATTGACAAGGGCGGTTTGGAGCTGTGAGTAGGCGTGGGATTTGTCACATATGGTTTAGGGGCCGACATATCTCTCCCTCAATGCCGTACCGGGAGGCAAGGTCGGTAGCAGAAAGCAGCGAAGGGCCAACTGCGTCCAAAAGCGATCGCACGGGCCGAAATCCCGGGATGACTCGTTTGGTACGACGCTCCAGCGCCGGTGTCTGGAGGTACTGCGTTTTTCTCTCTTGTTCAAACATTCCGTCAGCGCATGCGCAAATGTTCTGGCTCTTCGGTACCTAGCCTACCAAAAAAATTAACATGCTGGTCTTTACCGGCAATTGACATTTCACTTCACGATTCTACAGGCATAAACGTAACGTAAGAACCGTGCGTGTCTGGTTTTCTCGAGACAGAGGTGAGAGATGGTTTCATGCAGACTGGGACGCCTAAAATGCTCTGTTGTAAACATGGTGGTTCACGAGTGAAGTTGTCTCTCTGGCCTTTCTGTGGACGAATTCCAGGACCTACCCGTACAATTTGGGCAAGTTGTGAAAGCTAAAATCTTCAATCGATGCGGTATTTTGCTGGTAGGACTGGGTGGCCCGACACTTATGAAAAAAATATATAAAATGAGAATCGGGAGTCTTCCCTTGTCATGGAATGGCAGAATTACCCAGAATTCTTTTTGGGCATGAGCGAGGCAACTTAAGAAGCACGAGACTGGCCCTCATCGAATGGCTGAAGCGCGGCCAGAGGAAATGATTTCTAGCCAGATACTCAGGAGTAGGCCCGGTGTGTGCTGTTAACGTAGATTTTGGATTTCTGAACAAGTATTTATTATAGAAAAATCGCGACAAATTAGTGGCGGTTTTCGCTGCTGCTCTCCTAGCAAAAAGCTGGCCTTAAGTAGTTTCTTGTCAAGGAAACGGTATAATGTAAATAAGAGAGTAATGAGATTTATATTTGCAATTACCTGTCCTCTTACCACTTAAGTCGAACTCTACATCTCTATGCAATAAGCGTATTCAAAATTTCATCATATTACTGTATAAAAGTAGGTAAAAAGAAAAGGGTTTTCCTGCATATACGAAAAATACGTTTTCTCTCCCGTTCTCTTCTTATGTACGATCTTCACGGAAATTACATTCCGTCTGTCAATAACCCTAGAACAACCAGTTATGGTCTTAGTTCTTTTTTCTTACGCATCAAGTAAGTTGCGGAATGCGTTACCTGATTTTATCAGTAGCTAGGAGTTTGTTGGTTTTAAAAGAGAATCCAGGGCCGCATTTTGTACAGCGGCTTTTCTTTTTAATGAATATATCTTTAAATATTATGTATTTAGTATGTATCTGTATATGCTATGTATTTTAGGTACAAATGTAATGTCTCGTAGACATTAGCTCCTGCAGTTATTCTGAAATTCGAGATGAAATAAAGTTTATGCATGTATGTATGTTACCTTAAGCAAGGCGCGTGCGCACACTTTGTAGTCTGCGAATCCAGTGCTTACCATAGGCAAACGTGGTAGACGGATGGTCTATAAGGACTCTTGGTGTGGTATATACTAGTAGTAGCTATCGCTAAGTTCCAACGAGACACAGTGGAGACATTTAATATAATAAATAGTTTGCAGATTTCTATCAGATTTCCAAAATACCCAACAGTAGTTGTAAATTTTTTATTCCAAAGTACTGCAAGTCAAGTTATATAATTATCTAGTTAACAATGATACAATAACAATAGAAAATGCACCGTCTTTCGTTATCTGGAACAACAATATAAATGTCAACGTGGTTTGCAATATAATATGGAAAGTACTGCTGTAATTTTTGAACGGCCGTAATTTTAACAGGAATATACAATAATTAAGTTGAATAAAATCAGTGCCATGTAAAAAATCGCCAAAGCGTTTTGAGGCTTTTCAGTGTGAAATATGTAATGGAGAATCAAACTCTCTCGCACATGAAAGTTGTTTCATTTGCAGGATTTTTATTTTGCAAGATACAGCCATGAATTATAAGTCAAATTGATCGTTGAATTGTGAACTTTGCAGACAACATATCTCCTCTAAAAATTAAATGAAATTGTTCACAACTCAATGGTTACAAAACGAAAAAAAAACTGTTCTACTCGCTGACCGAGGCCCGAAATTGACAACAGCGGCCGATAAGAACACGTAGTACGGTTTAGTTTTGAACGTTTTCGCTCAATACAGAACACGCTGGTTCGAAAATAAGTATTAAAAAAACTCAAAGCAAGTGTACACAACACAATGGTCAGAGAAATGGGAAAAATTGCGTTTTCACTCACCTCCGAACAGCCTGTTGCAGGCTCCCAGATAGTCGGGAAAACGAAAAGAACTGCGTGTGAAAGCACGCATTTTTTTTTCTCTTTCCCGACTATCTGGGAACCTGGAACAGGCTACCGAATACAGGATCATAAATAGTCGCGCGCGTCATTCAAGTATGTCTAATGACATCACATATCAAAACACACGCTTGCATTGCTTCTTGAAGTCACATGATAACGGGCCTTAGTTCCCTTACCTTACATCACATTTTCTCTGCAGCGCTCGAAATTTTTTTCTGCATACACAGCAATCTCGCGCTTCGGCCCTATAGGGCTGCCGCCTCGTCTGCGCTCGGCTGACTCGTTAGAAATAGAATGCTCAAAGTTGTTATGTGTGGGACGTCTTATGGGCCTTACATGAAAGCTTTACCTACGGAATGCACTTGTCACGAACCACGGGCCCGTTTCTCAAAAGTCCCGATTTCGGGTGCCACAATTCCCTTTATATCTTCGCAACGCCGAGGTTCTAAGCCATCAAACTTCGCGATCCTCTTTGTTTTTCTTAAATCAAAAACATGTTAAAGGATAAGCTTTTCAAGTTAAGCAGATTGCAGTTTGACGACTGGCTTTTCGGGCCCGAAAAGTTCTCGGGACCTTCGAGAAACAGGCCCCAGACCTCAGCGTTCCATGTGTAGGAGCGGTTACAAAGGAGTTCAAGACATTCCACCAGTCTTATATCACGTACCTCTGTACATGTGCTTCCGACAAAAATGGTTTTCACTAAAGCTTACCTTAGATATGTACAATCTACTTGTTTTGGGGTTGTTTGCAGCTTAAAAGCGAACTCCGTATTCATTACGAGAAGAGCTGGAAAATCAGGCACACAGGTCACTCCATATGCGGCGTGCCCGTCGCTTGAAAGTGTTGTTATTTGGGATTTGAGGCGTGGAGAAAAAGTAAGTTTTAAAGGCAGTGTGCACTGCCATAGTGGGATCGAGAGATACACTGTAAATCTTGAATCGAACCAGAGAATGTCTCGCTTTGCAGTATTCAAAACGAGATATTCTAATCTCTTCCCGGTTTGCCACTCGTGTATTACCTTATTACAAGGAATTGTCTTCACGCAACTAAATTTACATTGCTAAGTATAATTTCTCTTTGGTATGCGGGAGGTCGTGAGGGTGTCCTCCAGATTTGTACCGCGCACCGCGCACCGGTGGCTCAGTTGGGTAAGCACCGGGCTGCCATGCGGGAGTTCGTGAGTTCGACACCAGCTGGACCAACACTCAGGGTCTTAACATAACTGAGGAGAAAGTGCTGGCTTTGTAATTACACCCGCAGATGGTTAGACTTCCAAGTCTTCTCACATAAGGACTGTAAACCGTAGGCCCCATCTCACAAATATCTTCCATGTTTATAAGCTCTCTGTGGGACGTTAAAGAACGCACACACTATTCGAGAAGAGTAGGGAATGAAGTTCCTGGTGTTGTGGCTGTCCTCTGTGAGTGTGTTCTTTCCAGCAGAAGTGGCCGGCTTGGGTTCCTTCTGTAGGTACCAGAGCACAGATTACGTAAAACAAAAGAAACAAAAGACAGAAAACAAAAAATAAAGTGACCAAAAATACATTGCTTTCCGGTACATGCAGACAGACCCCCGGCTTGGCATAATGTCTCTAAAAAGGCTTGTGGTGTATGAGGCCAACTAAGCAGAAACAGCCATAAGTCAAAAGGACTTTGCCAAGTGCTGGGACATGCAGATGTAGATGTATATTTTTATGCTAATGATTTCTAATGGAGAAAACAGCTCACTTCGGGTTGCCGTCAGCATCTCAAAAACGTGTGTGCTTAAGCTCCCTATTAGCAACAGAACAGGAACGTCAGTGGTGATGTCACGCGCAGCAAAAATACCAATGAGAATTCAGAATAGAGAAGAATCGACTCTTTTCTTCTCTGTTCTGAATTCTCATTGGTATTTTTGCTGCATGCGACGTCGCCATTGATGTTCCCGTTCTGTTGCTAAATAAGTCTATTAGGAAAAATCGCAAAATTAAGGTGATGCAAACAATAAGTGTCGCTAACATAACATGAGGCGAAAATTAAGTGACTTACATTATGTCAATAACCAAGAAAGAGCGAGTTTATTACCACTGAAGCGTTTACAAAATCACATTTTGTACTGTTCCGAGTCATGTCAAGATCATCCTCTTCGCTACTGCTTTCTATCTCCTCTCCAGGCGGCACTTCTTTTGTACAGTCTTCAAATTGTCCTTTAACTGACTCCCTGTAATGTGTTTCCACTAGCTGCTTAAAATTAATCTCTCAATGGTTTCCATGTTCTTTGAAGATGTTTCCATATAACCACACCTCTACTGGAATTTCCAAACCCCCTTGTTTATGAATGTCAACCTTAAGCTGTCGGTTTTGAAACCAATACATGCAACTTGGTTGGTGAAAATGGCACGGTATAACAGTCTTTTTCGCCAGCGCACAGGGGAGGGTTCATGTCTTAAAATGATGGGAGAAGGTAGGGATAAATGGCATATAATTAACTGGAAGGGAGGTATTAACGCCAGTGTATTATTTGCCAATGAAATGTAAATTGCGTATTACTCAAAACTGCAAAATCAAAGTGATTGAAATTATAAAATTTTTCGCAAAATCGCAAAATTTGAGTCTCACGAAATATGCACGCATCAAAATCGTGAAATAAACTTGTTGCAAAAATTTCATGTAATAGGGCACATGTAAATACATTATTTTAGATTTAACTTTAGAAGATGAAAAGGCAGCACACTTGATGTTTGGGAGCCCACTTTAATAACAGAGCCAAAAAAAAAAAAGGCTAAAATGTAACCACACCAGAATTCAGTTTATAACAAAATTTAATTTTGAACTTTTCACTTTGCCAACCCCCTCCCTTTGCCAATGTATATAATAATGTACAATTAAACAGTATTTGTTCCACAGAAAATGTCAGTGATAAAAATTAATGATGGTGATGGTGGTGGTTATAATGATAGTGACTTATCTTGTCAGATCAAATCTTTCTACTCAGTGGTGGCTTTATTTTTAACACTCATTCTTACAGTTTCTTTGTTTCACATATAACCCCATGGCACCTTAATTTGAGTATTGTCATGAACTAAATTGTGCTCTCGAACTGCCTTATTAACTCATCAAATCAGCATTCACTACTTGCACAATCCCATAATACACCTCTATTACCCCTTATAACTTTTGCATAACCATTGTTTGCAATTTCTCCTGGGACATGAAAATGCCCCAAGAGAAGTCGAAAACAATGCCTATGCAGATTTTTGGGGGTTAAAAGAGGTGTATTATGGGATTTGTGCAAGTAGTGAATACATGATTTTGACTTTTGACTTGTGTATGTTACAGACAAACACGAAGAAAATAACAAATTTCAGGTAGAGAGTTGTTGTTGAACAGACTTTAATCAATAAAGATAAACAACAATAGCATTAAGCCATAAGGCCGCAATTTCGAAAATAGCAGTATTTTTTGTTTACAAACATTGACGTCGCATTTCTTTTGATATCCAAATTTGCCAACCACAGAACAAAAGAAGTCGTTGTTTCAACAGGCAGTTAGGTTCTGGTTGACATATTAATAACAATGGGTGATGTCACAAGAAACATCACTATACCAGAATACTCTTTGGTTGTCCCCCCAAGTAATTATTTTGCATTTTATAAGCATTGTTTCCAGCTTCTTTTGGATTTACAATGGTCCCAAGAGAAAAGAAAAACAATGCTTATGCAAAATTCAGGGGGAGAAAAAAAGAGTCGTATGGTATTTTAGAAAGTGACCTATTTTTATAAAGATGAGACATTAATATGAAATTCAGGAGTACTTTTTATTTCACATAAATTAACAGTAAATTTTCAGATTGGAACACAAGTAGTACAAGTTAACCATAGATTACTTTTGATTTTTGAAATCTGACAGACTTCAATACTTAAAGGTGACAAACATGAAGTAACGGCTTTGCAAGCCAGTCCAGATCAACAAGTCTTAGCTGTTGGGTAAGGAAACACTACATATATGAAGTATTAACGATTATCACATGAGTTTTTAAGTGGTTAGGGTTATTCTTGGTGTGGCTACATGTAAGCTGTCTCCATGAGAGTCAAAGTGCCAAAGTATTGTGCCCTGAGGTATAACCTTCTAAGATGACATTTCTGGCACTTGTAGAACATATCGTACATGTACAGAAGCCACAAACTATCTTTAAAGGTGAGACAATCCAGTGCAAATTTGCAAGGCCCAAAAATGCCAGGCTCTGCTGATGCTGGGATTCCTTTAAGTTAACCCATTGACTCCCCAGATGCCCTAGGTCGTCCCCCCCACCCCTCCCCCCCATTGACAAATTAAATATTATTGTGTGCCGTTTAACAGAGTAAAGTCTATTTAGTTTCATTCCCAGGAGTCAATGGGTTAAAAAAAGCTTGTGATAGGACAGAGAAAAGACAAAGGATCATGTGAAAAGTCTAATGAAGCAGGGACTTACATGTACTGTATCTTCCTTTGCTGAACTTAGGGAGAATGCATACATGTTGAGCAAAAATGATAGGCTGAAAACAATCACCAAAACTTAGAGGATTCTGGCTGAAACGGGAGGGATGTGATCACTTGCATTTCCTTTAGAAATTTCAAAATTTTGTTCCAAAGTGATTTTGTTCTTCACTGTTTGTAGTTATGAAGATGGAACCATCAAACTGTGGAGATTGGGGGATAAAAGTAATCAAGTGACTTTCAGGTACGTGATAATCAATCATTTTATTTTAACCGATTGTTGCCATTGACCAATATTATTTTTTTGATATCTTTCAGTGGCCACAAGTCAGCAGTGTCTGTACTTAAGTTTGATGAATCAGGCGGGAGGCTTGTTTCAGGATCAAGGGTGATTTTTGCAACAACTTTTCATTTGCACTGCTGTACTCACAAAGGGAGCATGCCCCTTTTTTGCTTAATATTACCCTTCTAAGTCACTGTGATAACAAAAGACAATGATATATCAAGGGAGAGTGTTGCGAGGAGCAACTTTGGTGGCCATCTTTTGTGAGCGGTTTTGGGTGGTTGAGGGAAATTTTGGGGTTGTCACGTGCGGGTGGTCTCAGCTGGTTGAGGTGTCAATGGGTTAAACGGGATTGTGTCCTTCGTATGTGGCATAAAGTGGCAGGAATGGAGGAGGCTGACTGCTGTTGTCTGTAAAGAATACAATTATAGGAAATGATTGTACATGTAGTTTATTAGAGGAGAATTTACATGTAGGAGAAGTGGAGGGAGAAAAGAGGAGCTTGATCTTTGTTATACCTGTTTGCGAGCTTCTGGCATAGTAAATTTATAGTATCAGCACTCACATTGTATTTTGTCAGTCTCGCCATGTTGTTGTACAGTTTGCCTTGTTGTTACAGGTAAAATATCAAGGTCGTTAGTGACTCTTCTAAAGAGACAAAAAATGAATGCGTCTTCAGGGCTGGGATATTACCTTTTTGGTGCCATCAAGTGACTCAATCTTCACTTTTTTTTCTGAAATCCCAGATTTTGATCGGTCTGTCATGGTTATGGTAACTTCTTTCTTAACTTTGGGTAGAATAATGGTACCATTGTTTTTTTAGGATACTGATGTGATAGTTTGGGATACAGTCAATGAAGCTGGCCTATACCGGTAGGTTGTGTAAATTATATACATGTGACTATTATTGTATGTAGATGTGTGCACCCCACCTCACTTGTGTCCCTTTTCATCCACTTACGTGTACACTGTACATGTAACTCTAAAACTTTGCCAGCAGTGGATCGCTCATTATTAAAAGACTTACAAATGAAACCTTTTTTTCCAGTTTCAAAGGGCATAAAGGAGTTATAACAGAATGTTATTTCATGAAAAGCCAGAATATATTGATAACAAGGTTGGTCAGGTTTTGCTAAGTTATTTGATTTATTTTATTTTTTTATACATGTATGTCAATAGAAATTCTGAAAGATTTGTTCAAGACCTGTACAGTACACTTTCTGTATGATCACATAGGCTGACAATAATAATTATTGCTTACTGTAATGCATAAAATTTGAGGACCTTTTCTGGCTGTAAAATTTAAGATTTCTCATTCTCTGTTTATTATTGGTATTTTCAGTTCCAAAGACAGTTTTGTTAAGTTCTGGGATCTTGATACACAGCACTGTTTTCTTACCCTTGTTGGTCACAGAAGTGAGGTCAGTTGGTACTATACTGTTTTCTTGTTGTAAAGCTACATGTAAATGCTTGCATTTGTTTGACAGTACAAGTCAAATACTGTCACAGTGGTATTTTAAGTGGTCCAAGCTTTTTGTCTTTTGTTCAAAAGTTATGTCTTTGCTATATATACAGTGTAAACAAAAAATCTTAACCCATTGACAAGTAAAATCAATCGTCTGGCATTAGACAGAGTAAACTACTAAGTCTGGCCAGTTTTGGCCAGTTCAGGCATCAAAGGCATGCTTTAATTATAGATGTTTAAAACTCTGAGCTTACGTTTAGCACAACTTATGCAGTGTTCTCACCAGGCCGTGCCCTTGCGGGATTCCTGCAAGAAAAATAGAATTGGCGCATTAAAAGCTGTGCAAATGCGCCCATTTGGGCACACAAGGATGCTACATGTACATGTACATGTATGAGAGAAACATACTTTTAGAAGTTAGCAGTCTTAATGGTTTCAGCGAATATTCCAGTTCTTTGCTTCTTCAATACAATACAATACATACTTAATTCACTGCTCCCCATAGGGGCTTTTCAGGGCCAATGAAACAAACGAAACAACAGGACAGAAAAAACAACAACAACAACAACTATTAAGAATCCCAACTGGCCGGAGGCAAACCAGTTGGCTATTTACAAGTGCAACTGGGAAGTCGAACCCCGGACTACCAGGATCAAATTCAATGAGTGGTCAGAACAGGTATAGAACCTGGGATCTCCAGATCCCAAGGCATGCGCCCTAACCAATGGCCCACACTGCCTCCAACTGAGTGAAAACAGTTTATCAAAGTATTTATTTAGTGATTTTTGTGGTGGATAGCATTATCCACCTTTTGAAAAACTGGGGCCTGTAAGATCTGTCTCGAAGCAAACAAATCAAATGCATTTACAATATTGTCAAAGGGTCACCATTGCAAGAGTTCCAGTTGGAATGTGCCTTGATGAAATATGGACTGAGAAATCACGAAGGATGTTTTCCACCCTAGTCATCGAGCGCAAGTAACATTGTCCCGCTAAAGCTCCTTCAGGGCCCCTATTTTTTAGGAAAGGGGGCCCTGGGGCTCCCTAAGACAAAATCCTGGTGAGAACACTGCTATGGTGGCCGAAAACCACCTATGAAGATTTGGCAACCACCATACAATTTTTTCAAAGAGACATATTTCCAAAGCAAAACTACAATCTTGGACAAAACTCTTGGGAAAAATTCTAGCTTAAGCATCATTTGGCGCGCACTCACAAAATATCTTAGTCCTTCCCCCTTTCCCCCATACCAATGTTGGTAATGTGATGCAAAATACTGTGCAAGCCTTTGGTTGCTTCTTAAAACAACATTGGAATGGGGGGAGGGGGGGAAGTAGGAAGAATTTACTCTTTATCGCACAGACAAATGAAAGCGTCACATTTTCCTAACGAGTTTTGTCCAAGATTGTAAATATACCAAAATGAGAAAAATTTACAGCAGACTCATTGGCCCCAAATAATCCTGTATACCAAAAGTTACGGCATTACATGCTGCTTAATTTGAGCTATTGTCGTTTCCAATCATGGGATCACATATGTAATGAAAGCCAATTTTTTGGGACTTAACAATGGCGAACAGTGCTTACTCAACAAGTAGCAAGTGACCAGCATGGTTTTTATTGACATTATAGAGCCAGAAAAAACGACATGTATTGCCTTCTTAGCAAGCAATAAGGGAATTTTTAACGCGGAAGATCATTGAAAAGTGCAACGTTTTGAAATCGTCCGTTTATAGAATTAAAAAACGCCTTTTGAGGAAAGAGAGAAACACACTAGAGGACGTCCAAGTAAGCTGAGTATTCGGCAACAAGGAATCATCATACGAAGTTTAAATGCATATGCATCTATGACAGGGCGTATTGACGCGATTGTATTTAAGAAATCAAGGAACATACCAAATACCAACTGTAAATCGTATGTGTTGTGTCCCTGAGAGAAACAGAGAACTTTTTCAAGTTGGTCACGCAGACATGCTTGCGTTACATTGAATGCGTGTAACACAATTTAAACAATAAATAACATAATTGTCTCCATTTTTGGTGGAATCACCTTCATTGTTCGCAATTTCACAACAGAATGAACTCAAAACGATGATTAAGGCAGTTGACACGATTAACAGAAGAAAATGTAGTCATTTCAACAGTTAACAACGAATAACGTGCAAGTCTTAGAAAAAACAATGACCATCTATTGTTTTCATTACGTCTTCCCTGTTAACCGTTGAAACTCTCTGTTAATCGTTGTTTTATTGAATGATTGGCGTTAAGTTGTCTTCGTAATGATCCTCCAACATAGACCACGGTTAAAAACGTATTCTAAGGTAAGAGTTGCAAAACATCTGGAACGTGGCGGGATTTCCCGTTGATGTTCCTTCGGGATTTGATAGTTAAAATGAAGTGCTTGCCACCGCACAGTCAGATAAATACTACTTATTGCATTTGCAGCCTCTCTCTGTGGGGAGAAAGTTTCTTTGAATTGTCTTGAATGAAAATCATGCTCATAGCCTTGCAAGTAATCCATAACTAAGCGACTACAATAAGTGGAGTCATCAACAACCTTCATACACGCAATCGTCTTCATTAGGCTAACAAACGTTAAGGTACATTTTTGTCCGCAAAAACCCACACGCAGCAGTCCAGTGACATTCAAACTACACCATTATAGAGACTCTTACGAGATCTACATATCAAACTGTCCATGGTCATTGAGACTCTATGAATTTGATTATACTCATATAAACATGAATTATACAATCTTGGACAAAACTCTTGGGAAAAATTCTAGCTTAAGCATCATTTGGCGCGCACTCACAAAATATCTTAGTCCTTCCCCCTTCCCCCCATACCAATGTTGGTAATGTGATGCAAAATACTGTGCAAGCCTTTGGTTGCTTCTTAAAACAACATTGGAATGGGGGGAGGGGGGGAAGTAGGAAGAATTTACTCTTTATCGCACAGACAAATGAAAGCGTCACATTTTCCCAACGAGTTTTGTCCAAGATTGTAGTTCCATTTAATTGAGAAATTTTAGACTTTTTCGAAGAAAAAAATTAAAATGAAACAAAAAATGTATTAAAAATAATTCAAATTGAATTAAAATGAAAATAAGATTAAAATTAAATCAAAGTTTAAAAAAATTACCCCTAGGCTGAGTGCGGTGAGCCTCTATTCACAAGCGTTGAACATGGTGGACTCCACCACACTGAAGACAAAACAAATCGTCAGTTGACAATTAGAATACTTGGAAGAAAACTATGACTTGTTAACTTGTTTTTCATAAACAAATAAAAAAGCCTTTACCATGCTTTGCTTTGTTATATGGCTTGCAGAGGAGTGACAAGAGCTTGAAATAAAGTTAATAGTCAGAAACTGTTGACCTTGGGTTGTTCTTCTTGCTACATTTTTCATACTTTCCTCACTCCGGTCACAAAGGCTATTCTTAATGGTTAATTAATATTTAAATATAGCTGTGTTGTAAAAGCATGTTAATTTGGTTGTTGTGTTTCAAGGTTTGGGGATTTGCAGTTGTCCAAGAAGAAACCCGCTTAATCACTGGGTGTTCTGATAGTGAATTGAGAATGTGGAAGATAAGCACCATTGAGTCAAGTGATTATGAACATTCAGCAAAAGAGGGTGGAAAACGTAGTGCAGCAGAAGCTGGTTTACAAGATGGCTCGCTGGAAAAACCAGATGAGGTACATGTACAATGTACTCTACACATAGAAAACAAAATATGAGCTTTCTTGCATCATAATCTTAAACAAAAGTCTGCAGGCAGCTATACAAAAATAATGAGTAAAATCAAGAAAACCAAAGCAGAGTATAATAATTATTTTTTAGTCTGCATTTTTTAACTTGAGTATTTTCAGAATTAGGACAATAAAATTTTTACATGTACATTATGTAATATTAAGCTTGAAGTTGATATTTTTGGAGCATAAATTAAAATAATATTACGAATATCAGATTTCCAGCATTTTCATTGGTTCGCCGGACACAGGCTATCAGTTCACATACCTGCTGTACCTAATATGGTCAAGGAAAAAGTCAGCAATAAAGTGAGCTGACAACATTTTTGCACCTCTGAGATAAAATGACCGACAACAGCTGTTGTGGACCGAAATTGACCAAGGCAGAAGTAGATGCTTTAGTCGACAATACTACCCCCAGGAACATCAAAGAAGAATTGTTGATCCTGGAGTTTTTCATAAAACAATTATTCTACTGAGGCTTGTGGGATATAAAATGATCATAACCAACTCAACGCTACGCGCCTAGTTGGTTACCGGTATCTATCACTTCATATGCAGTGCGCCGGCATTGTAAAAACTTGTAAAGCAGCTGTGTACTGGTTTTGATTGGGATCAACGGCATTAATAACAGTTTTAAAATGTGAACAACTATTCTACGATCGCATTTAACCACATTGTTGGGTCACGGAATGTGGGCTTTGGACTTTGAATTACAGAATTGAACTGGATATTGACAAAAATATGGTAACAAAAAACAATGAAATACTGTGACATTAATTTTAAAGAAAATCGGCTAAAATTCCTTCGAGCAAAGTGTAGGCTACCCATAGCCTCTTGTTTACCAGTATACAACAGTTACCTTTTAGTCAATTTTTGCCATTTTAAACTGCCAAGAAGACTCTTTTACCCAAGGAAGCTCTAATCAAAACTATTGCTCATTTCAAAATTATAGCAGAAATAATTTTTCCCTGTTGCCCGGGGAAAAAGATGTTTATCAAATTAATTTTTAATAAAATTTTAGCCTCGGTTAATGCATTTCTCGTGCTCTGATTGGTTCACTCAGTCTCTGTTATCAGCTCATATACCTTTATTTTTTTTGCCTGAAGCGAAATTTCTCTCTGAATAAAGGGAAAAAAACCTTTTTGTGGAAAGTTTGGATCAATTCCAACGTTTAGAAGTACGCGAAAAGGCAAGAATTAATGTTTTTGCAATAAGCCTGCCTGATCATGAGGTATTACACAACATTTCATCTTTATCAAGTTTTTCCAATTTCGCTTGGATTTTCTCACTTTTTTCACTCATATTTCGTACTTCCAAACTTTTGGATAAAATAATTATTCCATTCACGCTACGCGCCTCATTGGCTATTTACCATCTCATATCCAATGCACACTCATGGAATAAATGTCCAAGCTACAACCTCAATGGATTCTGAGAGATTTTACCATGAAAAGTATAACAATCACTTACACTGTAAGTACAGCCATTCTTTTCAAAGATTTACATGTATCATGGCTGTGTTGATTTCAGGGAAGTCAGCTGTCCTGTACACTGATGGGTTCCGTTCTTCGGCAAAGTCACCAAAGGGTTGTAGCAATAATTGTTGACTTGTCACAGACTTTCATGGGATGTCTGGTGAGTAAAGTCAGAAGAGTGTGAGTAACAGTTCTTGTTTGTTTGTTTGTTTTTTTGTTGATAATAATTATTTTCTTAAGCACCATAGGCAAGATTAGACCATTAACATCATAATAATACCAAGAAAGTGTACAGGTACATACATGTAGGTGTGGAGGAAGACTTTTTTCAAATGCACATTTTCCATGAAAAACTGACTTGAAGTTGTAGTCATGTCACAATTATTGAAAGGTTGTTACTCTTATTGCTGGTGTCAGTAATCCAAAGGGTATTTTATTATACCATACTCTAAACCATTAAATTTGTTGTGAATTCAACAGGGCAATGATTCACAGCTAGAACTTTTTAAAATTTTAAATGAGGAGGAAATCCAGAAACGCTTGCAAAAGAAATTAAAGAAGCAAAGGTTGGTACTTTACATGATTTTTATAGTTGAACCTTGATCATCTGGATATTTCAATTATCCAGACTTGCTTCTCTGGTTCCAGTTTTTTCATGCATATCAACTAATCATATTTTACATGTATCACTCAGTCCAGTTTGAACTGAAATTTTTTCGCTTCAGAACACAAATTTGTATGCGTTTCGTGCTCACAGATGCCATAATGTTTTTTGGATTACTTTAATTTTACACTGTAAGGACTTGTAAATGTAGCAGATAATTTTTGGGCAACTGTTGATAGTTTTTCCAACAACAATTTGGTCAGAGATTTTTCTCTGTCCTTGTGAGAGCATAATATTTTGTTGCATGAATGGATTTCCTGGGATTTTTAGCACTAAAAACTGTACCCTTTGTTAGTTAGTTAATTTTGTACTATATTGTTGTTTAGGAAAAAAGCAAAGATGGAAGACACAAATGAGGTAACTTTTGTTTGGTTCAGTGTAGATTATTTTTGTTTTCCCACTTTTTATTGGCATTTTTTCTTTTGCACACTATTTTGTTGGTAGCCCAAAAGTAACATATTTTTCCTTTACATCAGGAAACGGAAACAGACCCTGTTGTTACAAGAACAGTTGAAGATGAATTGCACAGATTACATTCCATTAAACTGCGCTCTAAAATCAAGTGAGAATAACATTGAAAATTATCGTTACTTTGTGTCTGAAATTTGGATTGAAGGCCTCATTGGTTACGTTTTGTGAAGGAAAATGATACAGTAGGTGTCAAGTTAATATTTCTTATAATGGATGTCTTACACTGTACTGTTTTCTGGTTTATGATTGCAGGTCATTTGACATCCATTTTGATAAAATAACGAAAGACTTGAAGGTAATATTAATTTTTTCCTCAGTGTACATGTAGTAAAAGTGTTATGTTTGGTCCTTATTGTAGGCTTGTTACCAAGTTTCTAGTCAAATAATTAAATATCAGCGACAAACTTGTTGCCTAATGAATTGTCAAGGTCTCATCAAGTCTAACAAACCAGTAGCGTCAATTCATCAAAAAGCTAATAAAAAGTACTTTCTAATTGGGAGTGTTGTTTGCATTGATCCTCCAGCTCCTTTTATCACTGCAAAATAACTCTATCCAGTTGTATTCAGTTATTCTGAAGCCAGTGAATTCATCGTGCACATCATCAGTAATGCTTCCAGGTCACAGATCAGATGTAAGGTGAGTATTAAAATTTAATACCCTTATGCAATGCATGAGTGAGATCATTGCCAGGTTTGAATGTACAGTGGTCTAAAACAGATAAATGTAGGAGTACTCGTTTTAAATAAAGTTCAGTATTAGTTAAATATTATTATTTTTATATTAATAAAAATATGTAACTGTATAAATTATGTTGTTGAAATTTCATCCATCGGAAACTCAGAAAAGTACAATCAACAGACGCTATCAAAAAAATCTGCATATCATTTGTGTTGAGTGACCACATTGATATTAAAAACGTGAGGTGTGATTGGTCGAGTTGTCACCAGAAAATTTTGTGTGATACAGTTCAGAAAATGGAACTGTAGGTGTGACGGGCTCAAGTGGTTCTACTAATTGTGAGCAGCCGTTTTGTTTGGGAGGATCATTGCTTGACATGGCTGCGAAAGAGACTGTACAAGGCCAGGATTTATAACGCATCATGGTGAACTGTCATACAATCTTCTAGTGTTTTACTTATGGCATATTGTAATTGTATATTTCTTTATCTTAATTGAATTGTATTTTTATAACTGTAATGCAATAGTTGTTGTCTTTCCTAGGACTCTCTGCTTTAACTCAGATGGTTCATGTTTATTGTCTGGTGCTCAGGAATCAGTCAAAATATGGAACAGGTAAATTTGTTGCAGAGTTACAGAAGGGAAATACAATACACACACTTATTGAGCAACTGGACTGAGAGCTCTGTAAATTATTTTGTTGGATAAGGAATATTAATCTTTATTGAATCGACATAATTTACATACACCTTACTTTTTAAGAGTCACATACATGTACAGTACCTTATTGTACAGATTAATTTTACTTTTAATTAACACCAGATGATCTTACTTTTCAGTAGGGAACCCCTTAGGGTTGAAATAGTTGGCCACATTTACATGAATTCAAAAGTGCCCTCTTAAACGTCATGTAAACAAATAGACTGAGATTGTTTTTCTTCAGCATGTTAACTTGAAGTAAAGCCTAGAAGTATATTTAATTTTTTTAAAACTTACCATAGTTATTGTTGTCCTGTTTGTTATTAATTTTTTGTTGTGATTGTAGTCATTTGTGGTTGACTTCTGCCAGTTTGCCAGATATGTCCAGAACTTAATTCCCCTAATTAAATGCAGGGGGATTTCAATAAGCATCACAAATTGTCCCCTTGCTGTTCTCCTCAACTTCAACATCTCTCGCGTGTCGGAATACAAACAGAGTTCTGCATTTTACCCTATTAGCTGAAAATAACAATAACTTTTACCCTTACCTTATTATTGGAAGTAAGTAGCAAATGCTTCGACTCAAAGGGACATTTGTGTTGGATGTCAAAATTAGGCATGCATCTGATTACATTTTCTGGACATTATATAAGGGCAGTTTGCACTCACTAAAAAAGTTGACTTTAAAGTACATGCAAAACTGTAGGATGGTATATACAGATTGACTATTATGTCAGAAATGTGTTTTGTTTTTTTTTTGCAGAATGTCAGGTCAACCAATCAGAACACTCACAACAGGATATGCACTAAGTTCTCTCTTTGTTCCTGGTGACAGGCACATTATTATTGGAACCAAGGTACAGTTATTGTTTAGCTTAGCCAATTATTATTTATATTATAATAAATAATCAACAAGTCCAGAGTACATATTTTCAATGACGACTCAGGTGACAGTAATTTGGTACCGCTTTGTGTATACTTGTATTAGGGACTTTTAAGATTTACGACAGTGACGTTGACAAAAGCAACAGGGTTATTTCATAGTCTTTTCATCCCATTCACTTCGTACAAGGTGGGCGAATTATCCTACAACTAAAATAATTTACATGAGCAGTTTCAGAATAAAAATAATAGAATGAAAGGTTTGTAACTGCCACTCATGTTGTCATTGAAACCTCAAATTTGGTGATTTCACATTGCTGTTATGCAAAGTTCAGCAATAAAATTGATGTACATGTATGCAGCACCATTCTTTTTCCACATTTAACCAATGATATTGCTGTTTTGTGGCATTGTTGTAGCCATAGCCGTCATACATGTAGTTTCTTCAACTCCCTACTGCTGGGACTGGAACTGCCAAAATATATTATGATTCTTGTATTTCTTGTTATGATGGAGATGGTATAAAAATTATATGTTAACCCTGGTGAATGAATGAAGACTTCCATGGATTTTTTTAAATAAATAACCATGCAAAAGTTCTATGTGGAAGAGATAAAAGACTACTACTGTAGTTTATGTGCCTATTGTCTTGATCTTTCAGGCTGGGAAGCTTGAGTTATACAACATATCTTCAGGTCAGTTACTGGAGTCAGTTGATGCACACGATGGCCCTGTTTGGTCAATTTCCATGTCTCCTGATACGGTAAGACAGAACTGTACTAAGCTTCAAAGGTTATTCAATTTCTTTTTATACTAAATTAATGCATTACACGATTTTATACATGTATACTGTACAATAGTCATTAGCTTTGTTTCGTTGATCATTGGTTATAAACTGCACTCACAGATAGACTGTAAGTGGTACCTAAAGTTTGAATCTTGAACAAAATGCAGATAGCTGCACAAAAATAATTATTGTCATCCTTAATGATAATAATATTTTAGAAAGCTCATTTATAATTATTCATTTGTAATATTATTATTATATCACATGCAGTGACTTTGTATCGATAAAACTTCCTCCTTATTAGTATGCATGGTTTTATCGGATAGAAAGTCACTTCATGTGATATTATATATAATAGCTTGTTTTTCTTGTACACTGTATGCTAATGTTTGCCTCTCACAATTTGAACCTTTGTTCGGACTCCCGAGTGACATGCTTTTTGTGGAATGCTTTTGAAGCCGTTCAAAAAACTTTTAGCATGTGTGTTACCAGGTTTAAAAACACTCAGCGACGCTTTGTGTTTTTAAACTTGATAAAACACTGCTACTTGTTATTTATACATGTATATTAAATAATAATAGTAACAATAATAATAATAATAATAATAATAGTAATAATAATAATAATAATAATAATAATTTTTTATTGTTTATATGATCTTGCTTTAACCCATTGACACCTCAAACACTCTAGTATGCCCCGAGTTGATGAGTAAAATCGTCTGGTGTTAAACAGAGTAAAATCTGTTACAGTATCCGGAATTCTCACTACCAGGGCAATAAATTATAATTAACAATTATTGGACGAGGTTGAGCAAAATATCGTGATTTGTCAATGGCGAGCAGATCAATAATTGATCTGCGAGACACCAACAAATCACAATATTATTTTGCGATAACCGAGTTCAATAATTATTTTATCATTCGATGACTGATTATGAGTTAACTTTATTTTTCACAATTCCCAACAATAATCCTTTTTCTGAAAGCTTAGGAAAGCGAACTGCCATTTTCACACAAGAGCGTGTTTCAATTATGCATGAGCAGAATATTATTTGCAACAAAACACTTATTTATAGACAGTTATTTGCAGGTCACGTGGTGGGCTCTCGGCCAATGAAAAGGAAGGAAAAAATCCATCGAATGATAATAAAAATTATTAATTCTATCAAGTCTAAAATCAATAGTCAGTTCTCTCTAGTTTTCTGTCACTTTTTTCAGCGTGGTTTTGTATCTGGTAGTGGTGATTCTACTGTCAAATTTTGGCAGTTTGAGCTGGTATCTGATGCTGATCACTCTCAAATAAGGTAATGATTTACTTGTAAAGCTGGAGACTTGAGGGGCCATATCATTGTAGAATGTGAAATTATTCAAATTAATGTCTCAGTAAAGGGAAATGTGGGCGTCTCACTCAAATATTTTGTTTTTGCAAATCTTGAATCGGTGGGCTGTGAAGTATATTTCCCAACAAAAAAATTCTGAAACATTAATTTTAAAACTGGTAAAATCGCTTTTCTTTGTTTCCCGCCATAATCTGCACACGAAGAATGATTGATGCATCATGTCAATCACACATGAAAGGCTTGAGTGTCAATTGACAGCCTTCATGCACGATCTGCTACCTTAGTATGTGCCCAAACGCTGATTGGCTTTCAAGTAGGGGTTGAAGTTATTCAGCAGACCGTGAACTGCACGCAAAACCTTCAAGCTCGATTTTCTAGGGGTTTATTTTAATCCCAAAATTACAACTTCTTGGACTGCCTGTCCCAGTGGGTTTCAAGATATCGCTTCCAAATTTTTGTGAGGAATGTTTCGTTTGTCTTTGGAGACTGATTTTATTGCAACTTTTTGCCCAAATTAAGTATGAGAAGAGAGTATCATTTTTGGTGCATGATATTTCTTTCAATTCTTAACATATCAAAAATTCCTCACGTGGTATTGGAGTGCATTCATCTGTGACTAAGATGCGACAAAGTGCAGTTATTTTTGCAATAAAGTGAAGGGGCAGGAGCTTCTGTAGCACACTTGGTCGTTTTGAGTTTGTGGCCTCAAGTTTAAAAGGCGCTATTAATTAAATTCCGAAAAACTAAAACTTTATTCAAATAATTCAATCTATCACAGGCACCCCAAACTTTCCCGGATAAAATGTTCCCACGGTCACAATTCCACATGAGAATCAATTGACAAAGATTGAACTTTCATCTTAACCCACCATCAACGCAATAGTCTCTGGCCTTGGGATTTTATTATGACCGTTGACAACCAAGAAATTGAAAAATGGGTCAAATTGCGCACACGCTTTTGAGGCAGCATTCCAGTACAAGCTTGACAATACAACATTCGCAAAAGGTCTTTTCAGTTACGACAGATGAACTTTATTGCATGCAGTCTTATAGAATGCAAAGGACTCTGGTCAAATGCCCTAATTTTTGCTCCAGAATGTAGGAAATGCATTCTTCAGTGTAAGAGGCCCAGATTTCAAAATTTTCCCAGGGGAGGATGCCCCTGGACCCTCCTACAAACTCGTGCCTTCACTGTGCATTGTCCATTCTCCACCTTCTCTTCAGGTTTGTCTGCTTACTGCAATTCCTACTGAAAACCCTGTATTTCATTCCTTTCAACAGCAAAAGACTCAGTGTCACTCATGTACAAACATTAAAGCTAAAAGAAGAGGTGTTGTGTGTAAAGTACAGGTATATTATGGCAAAATTAACCTTAATTTCTCAGTATTAGCAGCTGGTTTATTTGATTTGAGTTCATGCATAATTGTAATTTCTGTTTTAAGTACTTCTTTCTCTTCAGTTTAAGTTATTTTTTTGTTTTTAGTCCTAATCATAGACTGCTTGCTGTAAGCCTCCTAGATTGTACAGTCAAGGTCTTCTTTGCTGATACATTGAAGGTATATGGTTTGGCTTTTTTATGTTGTGGAAGACAACATAGAATTCTACAAATCTTTATGCATAGAGCTCTGAAACAGTAATACTTCAATATATTGCTCTCAAGCTGTTAGTGTAGATAGCCAAGGTGAACTGTCTTTTTTATCCTTTTATCATTCAATGAAATAAAATTTTATACATGTTCAGTAAACCAATAAATAAGGTACCATTTACATTGATATTTTCAATAAGGATAATGCCAACATACTTTTAAGCAATGAAAGTAAAAGAAGTAATTATTATTTCAAATCAACATAATACATGCTGCTAGGAGGCAACCATTTAGATTTTTATGAAGTGTGGTGCTAGATTCAAACTCAAAACCAAAGGGAACAAATCCATCCAGTTATCAATTGAAAGTGATTTTAACCCAAATGCATCTGCATGCAAATCCACTGCTCTCACAAGTGGACAACACTGTCTCCCTCCCTCCATCACATTTCCGTGAAGGCTGAATATCTTGGAAGCCCAGTTAGCGCTAACTCTGGGTGAAGTGCTGGCAAATTTTAATGTTTCCATGTCCTCAATGATAAGTTCTAGACATGCTTTGAAAAGTGGATCCAGGATGTTACATTATCTAACAAAGCCATATTTTCTGTACAGTTTTTCTTATCATTGTATGGCCATAAACTTCCTGTCATGGCAGTGGACATCTCTTCAGTAAGTGTTACGCTCATTCCTTCAACATTACAGCTTGAATGTTGCATTTACAGTTATTTCATCAAAAGTGAGTTGTTGGGGGGTGGAAGGTAGCCCTCGTCAAGTTCCAAGCAATAATGCAGGTTCAATGTTGAAAAATGTTCAAATATGTTCAAGAGGGCAAAAAGGGGGAGAGAATGCCCAGGGCTCTGCTCACTTCTTGTAGTAATATTTTCTGCTATTAACCTTGGGTTCTATTAAGTAGCCATTTTGGAAATTTCCCCAAAAAAATTTTCCCACGGGGCCATTAATTCTCACTCCGAGGGGTCAGTGAGTTAAGAGTAATTTTCCTTCATGAGGCTTCACAGTTTAGAAAAACAATATTCTGCTAGAAAGCGAAAATTTTCCCAGTTGATCAGTTTATTGGAAACTTGACGGTGTATTATTATGGAGTGAGTCAGTGCTCTTACCAATCAGAATTTCCCAGAAAATGGTAAGTTTCCCTATACACTCAATCCATTTCAACATGTTCATAAATTCAGACTTCCCAAAAAAGATTAACAAACTCCTGTGTGCATGTGAAAGCGACTCTAATAACTCCTGTGCCATATTTCATTAGGTATTGAAGTACAGTACTGGTTGTTGAATTTTTCTTTTTTAACCATTTATTGATAAGTTTCTTGTTGTGTAAACTGGGAGCTTTTGGTTTTACAAAACATTATTGCTTAATTTGGTTTTCGTCCTTGTAGGACAGTGCTTTGATTATCACTGGATCATCAGACAAAAATATCAAAATTTGGGGCTTGGATTATGGTGATTGTCACAGGTCTATATTTGGACATGATGACAGGTCAGTGTTTGCCAGTATCTTACTACACTAACTGGGTTCTCATTTTTGGGTGTCTGAAAGGGATCTGGGGTCCGTTTCTCGAAAGTCGCGAAGACTTTTCGGCCCTGGAAAGCCATTTGTGACACTGCCAACCTCTTGTTTTGGAAAGCCAACCTTTTAACATCTTTTCAAGGTAACAAAGAGAAGAATGACTACTGTGAAGTTTAACGACTTAAATCCTCTCCGTTCTTGAGATTCAAAGGGAATTGTGACACCCAAAATAGCGCGTAAAGTTTCGGGACTTTCGAGAAATGGTCATAATTGGGTTTGATTTAAATTACTACTTTGTGTGACTGGCAGAACTTTATCTAGTTCTCCAGTGCTTAGTGCCACTTGCGTGCAATTGCAATTTGTTTTGATTGGGTCATTTTATTGTATGTTGTGCTGTGATTGGCCAAAGTAGTTTCTTTGGTTTTGGATCAATGCAACCCGGTTAAATCTTAGCATTCCATGCCAACTGTGAAGCCTCACAAGTTCTCTAGATAACTTTACTTGCCCAGTTATATCTCCTTTCAGCATCTAAATGTTTATGACATGTTTGCATTGTGTTGTCTTTGTAAACTATTGGTTTTGATTTCACAGTTGTTGTCCATTTACTCCTCGCGGCATTGTACATTTGTCGAAATTAATGATCCTTACCTGATTATTATTGTTTTTTCAGCATAATGGCAGTCCAGGTATTTTAACTTTATGTATAATTCAGTTGAAATATTTAGTTAGAGTCAGTCAGTATTGAAGTATCTAGTAGTAAGATCATTCTGGCTGTGTGTAGACAGCTGGACGTCCCATGAAAATGAGTTTAGCTGTAAGTCTTCTTCCAGGTCCGCCATGAAGTTTCTCTGTACACAGTTGTCTGGGCATTATTGTTTAGAAAAAGATAAAAATTTTAAGGAAGATGTATTAAATGTGCATTAACCAACAATGCAGTGGAGAAGTCAGCCAAGACAACAAAGATGGTGGTGATTTTTGCCAACAGCCATCCCGGGCAGCCATCCACTTGTTACGACTCAGTTCTCCGTTCAGCTGCTCAACAGGCTTGCTTGATCAACAACTACTAAGATCCTCCTATGAACGAAATGATATATGAAATGAATCATATACTGAACTGCGGATATGAAATCAAGTAAAGCTATGATGCTCGCAGTTATGGACGCAATTTTCGCAATTGCGTAGAGAAGCCTGAAAATTTCAGGACTTCAACCCGGTTTGAACCTGTGACCTCGCGATACCGCGAGGTATCAGAACGCTGAATCCTGAAACCTAAAATTGCGTCCATAACTGCGAGGATCATAGCTTTACTTGATTTCATATCCGCAGCTCAGTATAATTATAATTCATTTCATAATATCATTTCGTTCATTGATTCATTCCTCGCGGGAAAATTAGAACCCATAAATGACCATCTCCCAACGTCAGTGGCTTCATAGCTCAGTTGGTTAGAGCGTCGCTCCGGTATCGTGAGGTCAATTTTTCAGGCTTCTCTACGCAATTGCTAAAATTGCGTCCATAACTACGAGGATCATAGCTTTACTTGATACTAAGATTCTATGCCATGTACTCTGCATCTGCCACAAATCAGACGATGACGTCATTTACACCCTGACATTAAGCCTTTGGCCTTGAAGAGTAAGAACAAAGTTCAGTGCTAATTTAAGTCGGTAAATTTAGGAAAAATAAATCATTCCTTTGAGTCGATTAACTTACGATAATCGGCAATCCGTAACAGTTTGACAGATTGTAGGTTCTATTATTTCAATACCAATTCATTGCAAAGTAAGAAAATTTTAAACCAAGGTAAACTCTTTAAGCCAGAAAACATCCCATGTTTTTTCTTCTCCACAGTTTGTGCCAAAGACTCATTATTTCTTCTCAGTCAGCAAAGATAAGACATTAAAATATTGGGATGCTGATAAGTTTGAACATATCATGACACTCAAGGTTAGTCATTACCTACGTTCTCGTATCATCTCCATTAATCACCATCAAAGAATCATGAAGTGAATTTAAAACAACTGAAAGTGAGTGGAACTCAGTGAGTGGAGTCCTGTGAGGTTCTATTTTTTGACTGACGTCACAACAACCTTGATCATTTCACGAGGATGACTTTGGTTGTCGAAATGTCAGTCGCAAACAAGAGTCATTCTCAGGACTGCTCTCACCTTGACAATCAAATTCCATCAAGGTACCACACCGTTAAATTTTTTCGAAACTTTTTCATTTTATGGGTGCCTTTTCCCTTACTAACTTATCCTCGGAAAATTTGCGATTTGCGAAATTCAATTACCAGTATTGGTCTGCGCTATATTAGCGGGTCCAGGTGTAAACGCCTTTTACAAAGATTCATCTGGAGACTTTCATATTAGGGATGTGGTAAAGTTATTGCTTTAGGCAAAGGCAAAAATGGACCCAAAAGAAAATACATTAGACTGGGTTGTTCCTGAGACGGGTCGTGGTAATTCTAAAATAAGAGTTATCCACCTTCTATTCTTTCAAAATTGTTATGCAGTAATATTCAAGTACTATAATCTATCTCACGATCTTGTCACTTGTAGTGTTGATCGCGATCACCAACTTCATCCCGAAAATAGGTTACATTGTAATTCTGAATTACATGTTGATCAGTTTTATCTGCATTTAACAAGGGATAGATCCAGTCGATACTAAGCAATTATGATCTTTATTGCAGGGTCACCATGCTGAAGTGTGGTGCATGGCTGTCAGTCCAGATGGTGATCACGTGGTCAGTGTCAGATAAGCAATATGACAGCCTACCGTATTTATTCAATTAAACTAATTAAACGCCGCGGCGTATATTAAATTTTTACACTGTTTTTAGCGCGTACGATGCAGCGTTTATTCGGGGGCGGCGTTTATTTCAAAATCATATTTCTTAAATAAATGACAACAATTACGGTAGATCATTTGTAAATATTATTTAAAACAGAAACATGTTTTGAAGAAAGAGCTGCAAAGTATGGCCGCTTCGACCTTAAAAACATCTTCATACAGGAAAATAAATTTCCAGGGCTGGTGTAGATTACCGAGTTGTAACATGTAATCGTTTTTCTTACAATCCCAGAATAAACGCAGCATTCAATCTCGACCCCAGAGCTCTTCTCTTGACTGAGGGAGAGAAGAGCCCTGGGGAACCCTGAAACAAAGTGTCTCCTCATTGGTTTTCGTAAAGGACAATCAAGCGCGTCTCTAATTGGTGCATTCATGTTGGCACGAGGAGTGAGCAGGCGCCGTAAGGTTCAAATAGCCAATTTGTGGCCATATGAATCCTACGGCGCGTGTTCTCCTACATAGAGTTTCCCAGAGCCTTGGGTCGAGCCGAGGCTCTGGTGACGAGAACGACGCAGGATTCGTCTGTTTGACTGCGACGTTTATTCGAGGGCGGCGTTTTTGGCTACTTTTTCCAGCTCACTTTGGTCAAAGTTCTTTCCTTGTAATTTCGACTTTCAGGTGACAGGTTCGCATGACAAGTCTTTGCGTCTGTGGGAGAGGACGGATGAACCTTTGTTTGTTGAAGAGGAACGGGAGCAGGTTAGTCTGGAATCCTTGTTGTTTTTTTTGTCCTTTTTTCCTTTCATTTCTCAAAGCTTAGAATAGAACAAAATTCTCTAGGACTAGTCATTTAAAAGATAGATCGAGGCTAGTGTTGCAGCTCTCGTTAACTGGCCATTTTGGTATTTTATTATATGGCTAGTGTTTCTGGCCGATATAACGCGCGCTCTGATTGGCTAAGAGCAGCTAAGCACCAGGGCACTATTTTCCCGTAATGCCCACGGGCCGATTATGGATTATGGAAATTAGTTTTGTCTTTTTCAGAACCATATAACGTTCGGTCGTTACGCCAAATCTCAAACCTCGGCCTAACTGTATTGACCTCGCTATCGCGAGGCAAGGCCTCAGTTTGATATTTTGCTGTAACGACTTCACTCTCGGCTATTAAGTAGTTTGTAGCAGCTTCTATTCACGGTTTCTAAGTATTTCTGTTCTTTAGTCTCTTGTTTTCGGTTTGGGTCGCAAGCCAATCTCATCTCTGCGCGACAGCTGCTACATCAGCCGAGGCTCAAATAAAAGTCACACGTTTTGGATAAAGCTCAGAGCCCAGAGCCCGGTTGTTCAAAACCGCGATAAGCGCTAATCGAGGATTAAATTGCTGAACCGACGATTAAAGTTTAATTTGCGATTAGATTGCGTTGCTCAAAGCTCGATTAAGCTAATCGTGGATCACTGGAAAGTTAAATTCCTTTTTATTTACTAATTAAATGAATTTCCCACAGGATTTTTTTAGCCTTAAATTTGACGTGGACTTTTATTTTCCTTCGGCATATAAGATGGCAATGTGAAGGCTTTTTGACGGGTAAAATTCAAATTTAAAATCGCGGATTAGTGTTTAATCGGCTCTGTTTGAACAACTGGTTCCAGGGTTTCGTTGCTGCGCCTTTAAGGGAATTCGGGCGCGCGTGGAGAGAGTGCGACCCTTGTGTTCTCGCGCGCCTAAAGACTAGTCATTTGGCTACGTTGCGAGTAACACTGATACAATGAATGGTGTACTATAGAGCTTCAGCAGTATTTGATCAATGCAGTGTAATGACTTGTTGTTGACTCAAGACGGAAATTGCACCTTCTCATTGATTGTAGCTATTTCTCATTAGATTTCTTTGCACTAAAAGAGAACATGTTTTTTTTTTTTTGAGGAGACAAAGATGTTTACCCTTTGGCCCATGTTAAAGTAGAAAAAAAAGTCAATCCAAAGGTTAAACCCTTATTTTCACATAGCCACCACTGTATTGGATTAAGGTAAATCATTTTGTCTTTTTACTTGTGACTTTTTGGGGTTTTTTATTGTAGGAGAGAGAACGAGAGCACGAAGAAAGCCTCGCGCAAAATACTGAAAGAGTAGTAAGTACATGTTTTTATAATCAACATTGTGCAAAGCACTTTATTAGTCAGGCATGCGCATTGGTCATGGACCATGCATCCCATCTCTGGGTTTGTATGTAGGTTGGGTTCCAGTCGACCTCAATCTGACACCGAGGGTTTTGTCCAGGTACTCCGGTTTTCCTCCCTCGTCAAAATTGGCTCACAGGTAATTTCATCTGGCCATGGTGTTGTGCAGCGACATGAAATATGCCCCGCATATGGCTGCCAGGGGTCACTTATCGATGCTTCGGCCCAATGACGAATTGGGTCTGAAAAACCCTCATTGGGAGACTCAGTAACGTCCCGTAACGCCAAGATTCTGAACCGAAGGAGGTTTTAAGTGTTTTAATCTCATTTGTCAGATCCCAGGGGAGACTGATGCAGAAGCTGTCAAGGCCGGCAAAAAGACCCTCGAGACTGTCAAAGCGGTAAGTATTATCTACGAGCAAATGAACTCTTTGGATTTTATGGAGTGTCTTTGTGAATCTTAAATCTGAGCTTTGCAACTTTGTTACAGGCCGAGAGATTAATGGAAGCCATTGAACTTTATAAAGAAGAAACAATTAAGATGGCCGAGGAGGGAAGTGAGAATCAAA
>OX421446.1:4907630-4915130 GCA_949126865.1 Montipora capitata
GTTGATGACTCAAAGGTAGATTGACCTCTGCAGGCCTTAGGCAGAGGAAGCTGATGCTTCAAGCATTGGCCCTTCGTTAGATCGTCCTGATCAAGGGCAAGCGCCAACGCCCGAATAGTCAGCTTCGTTATCTCCTGGCCTTGAAGGCCGGTTTGCTTTTAGCAATTCGATTCGTACTACCGAATTTGCATCCGACAAAGCAGCACAGTTTCTTTTGGAATTTACCTCATAGCCTAAATCAGTAACTCGCTGTTGTATCCAATTCAAATATCCCGGAGTTAAGATTCTTTGTGATTTCTTTAATTGCACTCACGTGATAAGACGGCCATGCATGTTGGTGTCAAAACAATAGAAAAATGTAGCTCACGTTTTGCATAATAATAGAGTCAAATTCTCAAAAGACTTTTTCGCTATTGTTCTTTCTTCCAACATGGCCGCCGTGACGTCAGGGCAAATCAAAGAATTGCATTTGTATTATAATGTAGCATAATCACATTTAAATGATATGGAAATACCTGGAACAAAACGTTTTATTCCCAAAGGGTTTGAATAGCCCATTTCCGAGTTGCTACATGGCCCAGTTTCAAGGCGAGTCCTGGTGCACGACCATTCAAATGGAAATGATTCATTGCATATTCTTATGCAAATCAAACTCATTTTCCTTTCAATAGTTGAGCACCAAGACTCACTTCGAAACCGAGACAAACAGCAACTCGGAAATGGCCTATTGGGTACAACATTGAGTTAGCCGATCTGGTGTATAAGTTGCTATAAATGAACTTGGCTGTCTTTATTGTATTCACGTTGGTTTTGCATATTCAGACAAAACTGGTTTTTTGCTCGTGGAGAGCTATCGGAACGGTTGGCGAAGCAGGCTGTCAGGCGTAAACAATGGAAAATTTGTAATCGATTTCTGATCGTTTCAAGTCGGAAGGCGCATTCAAGCATTCGTTAAATGGTCGTTAAAAATGCTCTTATTCTCTCATTTTATGAAAGACGTTCAATGTAATGTATTACACTGCATTTGTGACCACACTATAGGCTTGATAATTCGCTATATCACCTCCCTGACGCAGTATCTTACTTACTCCACGAGCCTTTGATTTAATTAAGTTATTTTACTACCCTCGTTCATTCTTTCCTGAGCTTGGACAAGTTTCATACATAACAACACCGCCTTTAAGAAGTGGTGCACTATCGAATACTTTGGGGAGAACATTACACCTGCACTTTGATGTTGCTGAAAACAACACGCAATAGAGCGTTTCACTCGCGCGACCAGCAGCCATATTGTATTACTGAAACAAAAGAAAGTATTTCTATAAAAATAGAGTTAAAAAGACCAATTTCGATATATTAAAATTCACTCCGAAACAAAAGGCATCATCTCGAGGCTCTGGGGAATAAATATCAGGATTCGTATGAGTTTATTCCCCAGAGCCTCGAGATGATACTTTTGTTTAGTACTGAATTTTAATATATCGAAAGTGGGCTAACCCCGGAGGATTAGTTTGGTACACAATCATGGCTGCCATTTCTTTGTTTTGGAACACCAACATGGCCGCCGTGACGTCATGTGAAAACGCTGTATAAACTGCAGAACAACTTGTTTTCATTTTCCTTGTTTTCCTTGTTTTCATTTTCCTTCCCTCTTTGATGGGCCACAGCAGTTGCACGAAATGGAAACGTCAGGATAAGTCGGAGGGAAACTGGGTGATACACTTGTTGGAGACATCAAATCATGTTGCATTTCGATTTTGTGGAATTCTGGGAAAATTAACAAACGGTTATGAGAACTGTAACGTGGAAAGTATTTGTCTGCGTTGAATGTGTCTATAATCTGCAAAAAAAATTAACGTTTTCGACGACTCACCATTTGCAAACTCCCAACAAAGCGGCGGAAATGGCTTTCTTTCAGGGCTGGGATAAAAATATGATGACCCCAACTGTCCCTAAACACAATTGTAAAATAACGTTAAGCCCCTGATTTGTTCTTCGACAAAAATGATAAAAATATAAAACACAGAAAAATTCCAACAAAAGATAGACAAACACACCTATCTAATGATCATTATTTTATTGAACACACCCCATTCGATTATTGCGTTCGACATTAGGAGAACGCAATTTCTAATCTTGGGTATCCTATACGTAGGGGGAAGCTTTAGCAAATTTTCGTTTTCTCGTTCGTCTACTTTTTAAGCGCCATCTTGAATTACGTCATATACCCAAATGACGATCGTGCAACTCATGATTTTTTGTTCCCCAAAGATTGCTTCTTTCACTACCCCTCTCTTTTGTTTTCAAAGCGACTGTCGAACGCACTTCAATAATCCGAGATTACTACTAGTCATATCATCAGTGAAAGGGAACCTCCACTGAAACAAGAAAATCTCTTCAACCACAGAACATAAAGTTTACAACATTAATAGTTCAAACTTTTTGAATAATTGTGACGTGTCGTAGACGTGCCCATTGTTTCAAAACAAAAGCTCTATGAGTGAAAACAATAAGAGCAAAATCATGACACGTCATAACTGTATTCAAGTTATTCAGGTTGTTTACTATTTGCAAAAGAAATTCCAGAAATTACGATTCTTTTGTAACTAGAACACGACTTTTTGGTTCGTTCCACTGGAAAATTCCGGGAGCAGCGGGACGTCTGAAAACGGTAGTCTTTTTTCCAATGGACATATATGTTCATTTATAGGTTTTCAAAGGTCCCACCAGTTCCAGGCTATTCACGGCCATATTTTGAATTTTGGCGCGTAAAATTGTACTCGCCCTTTTTTCACCCGATGAAATCTCCACCCAAAGTTCCGAGATTTTCTGGTAAATGGAAAAACCCTTATAAGTAGAGGTTTTTTTAAAACATTTTGATAATGACCGTTGAACGGTCGAAACGTCGCTTTCTTTCTACAAAATGGAAAAACGCCCTCTAAAAGTCATTTTTTCGATATGAACACTTTTTTGAAGAAATTTGTCGACCTAGTTTGATTGCAAGCATTATTTTGTTCGCGGGTTTAAAGTTAATCATTAATTAGTCGGAATGGAGGTTTCCCTTTGAAGGATTTCGGATGGAAGTGATGGTCATGATCCCGGCTAGGAAAGCAACTTATATCGTTGCAAAGAAGCTAGAAAAAAAAATTAAACTGGACTCGAAGCCATGACCGTGCGATTGCGGACACTAGAGATCACTAGAGTGCTATCTTCTTTACAAGTGCTTAAGTTCTCATGATAAATTTTTCCTGTTTCGGCAAGGACATACATAATTCGAAGAAATTCATGTGCTCCAAAGAGGAGTTGAACTTATGATGACCTTCTGATCACTATTTTGGACGCGCAACAAGTGAGCTACTGGAGATTCGTAGCAGTTTAATTTGGCCATTAAACTGGGCTCATATAACAAATGTCCTCAGTGCAAAAAGCAATGGCTGAAATGTCAAGTGATGACATATTTATAATGATATGAGGGAAGTTGGTTAGTCCTAACATTGCCACAGAGCTCCAGACAACACCGCGGGCTAGAAGGGAACTTTACTCAAAGAGTGAAGAACGCGTTCAAAAAACAACCATTCGCTTTCTAAGGTATCGGGGGAAATCCTGTCGGGGATCCATAGCAGACCTCCCAGACGCCCAACAAGATACATGCTGGCGCAGCCAGAAAAGATGCCAGAAAAGATGCCCGATAATCGTAGGTCCAGTTCAGTGGAGTCTGGTGATAGAGCCCTGGCCACATTGGTAAAAAGTGGGTGCTCAGAGAAGTGGGGTAACCCCGTTTCCCTAACATGCATGTTACATGTTCCAACACTTGTTTTTGCCGAAATTTAAACGTGTAGGTGCATGGGGCTTTGAACTCGGATACGAAAAACTCGTCCCAAGCCGTTTCTATAGCCTATTGAAAACATACGCTCGCTGCGCAAACTTTATGAAGATGACTATTCATACCATTGTTGCGAATCCCTGTATTAGTTTAAGAATCCGGGATTTTTTTCCAGAGTGAACAGAGTGAAAGACATAGCTGATAATTGAAACTGCCAATGCTGATAATGCTGATAATAAACGTATTGATTGTCAATCCCCAAGGGAAAGTCGTTTGTTTTTAAACGATTGTCTTATTAGCAGTTAATCAAGCTACAGTAGCTGACAGGACCTCTTGAGGGGTTACCTTTGCTCATACTTGCCCGAACATATTTCGAAAGTATCTTGAAACTTTTCTTCCTATTTTCGCAATAAGCAATAATGGAAAGTGCATATTTAGAGTTATTTGAGTCAAACTTGTTACGACATCGGCCTTTTTATATGGTTTGAGATAGTTGCAAGAGAAAAACGTCTTGATCAAATGCGTCACATTTTTAGCAATGAATGACTACGTTTTGGACTGACTTACATTTGTTTTCTTCGATGTACTATCACACTATACTATGTTTAAATGAGAGAGAGAGAGATAAAGGTTTTTTTTAAGCGAAAACATATTCTTTCCTTAAAATTCAGAATGTACTACAGCAAGAGTTTTGGAAATTTCTGTAAAAGAAATTATGCATTTAGGAGTGCATTCGTTAAAGTATTTCAGGGTGCGGCTAAAATGTTGGGAAAACACAGGACTGTTTAGCGATGATGTTCTTGGCTGTGACTGGAACAGATTTTAAAGTACACAAAAAATACAAGAAACTTACCGTGGAAAATCTGCAACCTGGAAGACTCATACGGACTTCCTCTTCGATATTTCCACCTTCACCGAGTTGAGAGTCTTGCATCTGACAAATTCTTCGTTCAAGTGCATCAACATATTCGGCCGCACTTATTAAAATTTGTGCTCTTGTTTTTACTTGTTCTTCGGGGAAAGGGAGACGTCTCCTCAGCTCCATGAAATTATTCCTCAGAGCTTTTGCCCTGTTCCTCTCGCGTTGGTTTTTTCGCTTCTTAACACCATCCATTTCTGACAAGGTGTTTTCCCTTGCTGCGTGCTTGTCTGTGATAACAATCAACTAACTATCCGCGATGTATCTTTATTTATACCAATATTTTGTTTTAGTAGAGACGGATAGATATCAATCTCTTCTTGGTTAAAGTTCCCACGGTTCTCGTTTCATTTAACTGCTTCAGAATTTTCTGTAAGAAACCCTGACTTTCAACTTTATTTTCAAAATGCCAGTTTTCGTAAACATTTCGCTGAAGCTGGCGGAAAGACTTATTTCCACTAATTAAGCTGGATCGGTTCCTAACCTTGCAGCCAGTGGTTAATTGTAATCGGAAGTTGTCAACAACAGATTATTCTTAACGAAAGGAAATGCTAGAGAGGGATCTTGAGGGCCGGCAATTAGAATGTAAATAATTCTAAAATGGAGATCCTTCATTTGGAGTACTATGGCGTTAGAGACTGTTTGCTAAAACTGTTTCCGTGCAGAAATTGACTGTTTACATGAAAATCTGCTAGCTGCTGCTGATGATACGTTTTGATTTTGTTTTCGTTAGATCTCATCTTGGTAATTACTATTATTCCGCGGAGATTAGCTTGACTCCCAGAATTTGTTATACAATGGGTTTTAGAAACCTCTTAAAGGGAACCGACACTTGGGCAAGGAGCCAAAGAGTCCTGTCAAACACCAGCATCGTGTTTGTCCCTCATTGTTTGATTGAACCTGACGCGTTTTGTGCGAAAAACCTCACAAACAATGACCTCAACCAGGTTTTCTGAGCCCGCAAGACTGAGCACACCCAGCAAACCAGGCACGTATAATGAATACGGTACAATATATGTCCCCATGGACATCCAGGTGATCTGGTGAAGTAATTTGGAGGACTGGGACAACATTGCAGAGGCGAAGTTAGAGCTCGTCGGGTCTACTTGAATGTTCATTCAGTAACAGGAAATGTGGTAGACACGGATTTGGCGATGGAAATACTGCAGGGAGTTTGGAAACAACACCTAAGGCAGCGCGCGGTTGTGGGATACGGCGTTAAAATTTTTCTTCCCAGTCCTCCAAATTACGTCACCAGATCAACTGGATAACGTACCTACCATTGATTGATTGACAATTTAACGAAAAGCGCTGGTCATGCGAGGCTTACACCAACGTAGTCGAGTCCTGACGTCACGGCCGCCATGTTGGTGGAAAAGGCTTTTGCCAATTTGACTCTCATTATGCAAAACTTGATTTGTTACATTTTTCTATTGTTTTGGCACCAACATGGCCGTCTTATCACGTGAGTACAATCAAAGAACAGTAAGTTCAATCAGTATATCTGATAGTTCTCACACTGATAGCACAACTCCGTACCAAGGTCGGATTCACCCTGTTAACCAAGATGACCCTCAAATATCTGGAGAGGATATCGTAACGGGAGGAAATGTGGGCTTTCACGCTAATGCGTCTGCAAATCACGGTACAGTTTAAAGTGCCAGAATGCGTCAAATTAAAAATTTTGTATCCACATTCGGGATTTAACCCACCATATCACACATTATCGTTCGCGGACAACATTCGTGTCAAATGTGTATGAATTTGCAACAGATCACCGCACCGTTGTAAATACAATGCAGACATCAACATGTGAAATAGCAATGTTCTTCTTTGACAAGCCCTTTTTTTAGTCTGTGTACAGCCGCCTGCTCTCCGAAAAAAAAAAAATCGGAGAGTGGGCGGCTGTACACAGGCTATTTTTTCAGACCGCGTTCTCAATCATGATAAGTGGCTTATAAAGAAAGATTGATCAATACGTAATGTTTTCATCACAATTTTCTCTTTCGTTTTACAGAAAATTCAGCTTCCGCGGTTGTCTAAGTTTTTACTACAAAACCAACAATGTTACTCGGTACAGAACAACTTTTTTAAAGATCCGTATGTACAATTATCCCAAAGAGTAAAAAGATGACAATCGTTATTTCTTCCATGCATGCTCGTAAGATTTCGATAAAGACTTTAACGGTGATTATCCGAGCCAGCTTGCATTACAACCATTTCGACAACAAAATTCCTCTGAGATCGGTGCGCTACATTTCAGATCACTCAGATGTGCAAATATTTCACTCTCAACAACATCTACAAACGAAGGCAGGCCTCACCAACTGAAGTTCTTACCAAGCAAATCTTTAACAGAAACTGAGCTATAATTATAAAGTGGATGTCATAAAGGAAAATGTCGCGAATTAAAAGACGAAATATAGAAACGATAAAAGGTTATAAAGATGAAATGTTCCATGTCAAATGAGCTTCACGGTTGCTCACTCATCTTGATCACTCCATCTATTTGTTAAGAAGAAGTGAGTTATGTATCTCCCCTCATTTGCATTGACACCATAATACAAATACAGATTCTTCAATAAATAAGATTCCACGCTTTTCCTGAAGGGATAAGGTTACCATTACTTGGTAGTTTTCCGTAAATCGTTACCAAATTAATTCCAGAAATTTATCAAAAAGGAGATGGCGTTTTAAACAATCAGCCTTGAGCCAGGGATGTACCGAGATTCGCTCCACACATTCGATTCACCACAGT
>OX421446.1:4920130-4940130 GCA_949126865.1 Montipora capitata
GTTCACGTTGCAAAGCCAAACTGAAAACAGAAAATCAGTTTTCAATTGCAAACTTTAACGAAAGGATCCATGTTACAATTAAATCAAAGTCTCACTTGACAGTATGTTAAATGCACAATGTACGTGCCAACAACAACAACAACAACATCATCCACTTCTTTTGGCTTCTCAGGAATTTTTCCTTCAAGTTTTTGGCAAGAGGAGTTTTATAAGGCAACCTTCGAGCTTGCAAGTCGGTGTGGGGGGGGGAGGGATCTCAACTGTTTTCGGCTGAGCCAGTTAAGGACTGTTTAACTGTTAAAGTTTTAACATCTTTTTCTGTAAGGTCAGTAAAAAAGCGATAAGAACAGGTACTTCAGAATTCCAAGTTTTCGGACCTTGGTAGAAAATTATAAATTCCTTAATCTTTAAACGACGGACATGCAAGCAGTAATTGCCGCCTAGCTGCTGTAATGCTATATTAATTATGTATTTTAAAGACCGATGATGATACACAGGAGTGCACAGCGAAAACCTTCAATGCTGTCATCAATTGAAAATGGCAGCCTAGACAGCCGAAAAAGACAGCGAAAGGAATGAAGGACCCTTAAAACATTTTACTTACTCCTCTGCCAGCTGAACCTGCTCGAGTCTCTCCAGAAACGCTTGTTCTTTCTTCAGTTTTGAGAGTTTGCTATACTTTGAAACGACCTAGTAAGAAAAAAAAAAACGAATTTTAAACGCAGGAATCTTGCAGATATTAATGTATTCATTTGAAGTGCAGAATATAGTTGAAGGAAAGAAGTGATCACCACAATTCAAGCAATTGTCTCAGAGGTCATGGGTTCGAATCCCGTTCAAATCACCTGAATTTTTCAGGTGCCTGTAAGAGCCAATTGCTTGAATTATCCAGTTAAGTGCAATGATCACTTCTTTCCTTAATCGTACAGACAGTACTCTTCAAAAAGACTAGAAATGGGTAAAAATAATGAATCCCTAGAATCCAAGAAACGGATGACAAATTTTGCATGAAGAACGTCTGAATAAATTTTTGGCCTATTCCGTCAAGGCGAGCACTTGATGAAAGAGAAGCCTTAAAAGCAATCTTGTTAAGTTTTAAAATTCTAGCCTTTTCTTCTGTCACAACAGAAGGTACTAAATAGTCTCAGAGCAGTAACTAAGCGCTTTGTAAAGAAACTGCAATTTTTTTTTTGGCTTCCACTCTTTACAGCTGCTTTAAAGGTGTTTCATTACATGTAACCGCAACGATTTCTCGTCACGAAAATCGTTCTTGAATGTAGAAAGAACTCCAAATTGACATGCGCAGTGGTTGAGCAGTGTGCAGGTCCAATTCAAGAGTAGATTTTTTCCCGCTGTTATGCAATTGTTCAAGTTGTTCATTAGCTATTATGATCTTTAGCTTAGACAATCGTTTTAGAAACAGCGAGTACCAAGATAATCCTGAAGATGCGCACACACCTGGCTGCCCAAATCTTTACAATACTCATCTTGTTTTAAATACCGAGGAGGTGTAAGGGGCCTGTTCTGAAACAAGTAGGATCTCTGTAAAGGAAAACACAGTTTGACTGGTAAACTACACGTATAATCATTACAAGTAAGTAAGTAAAGAGAGATGATTTCCTTATTAAGTCTATCATTAACAAAAGCTCAAATCATAAATTAAAATAGTGGCGGAGTGAGTATGTTATGATATTCACGGATTAGGGTTGCTGTACACTGAGGTTACTAAAATTATGCCAGTGCCATTGGGATTTTGTTATTGTGGTTACTGTTTTATGATATACATGTATCAAACAGGTTTATAGTAGTGCATTGCAACCAAAACCAAAATTTACATGTACATGTAGATACATAAATGTAATTTCTATCCAATAATTTTTTTTTGTTACTTACACAAAATTCTGTTGGTCTTGTGCTTAGTTTAGTCTGAAATAAAAAAAAAACAAGATAGCAAGAATTCATCCATTTCACTTTGCCTTCAAATTATTAAAAAACACAACCACTTTATAACTGAAAACCTGGGCACTGGACATCTTGATGCGGTGAATTACCTTAATTGCTTCAGATACACCAAGATTAAAGGCTGCCACTTTCTGGTTGTAAGAACGGTCGTCAAAGTTCTTGGCCTACAGTGCAATCAAATGAGAAGGAAAATTCAAAACTGGTAATTAGAAATTAAAATTGCTCTGGGGGGGGGGGGGGGGTGTTCTTATTGCAAAAATGGTAAAGTTAACAATTAACTCTCATTGAAAGAAAATAAGTAAACAAACCCAAATTTAAGCCAAACCATCTGTATAGACTCTGAGTCAATTTCTTAAAAGGACAAAATTGTGCCTGCCTCTGAGTAATTGAAAACAATTTATTGGAACAATTTCTGTACAATAATACTGGTATGTATTATCACAATAAAGCTTGAACTGAAGCAGAAATAGTTAACCATACCTGCTCCTTTAAAATTGCCTCTGAGTCCTTTTGCTGTTGGTATTGCTGTAGCAGACGATCCTGCTCCAGTTCCTGCTGACGGCGCTCCTCCGTAAAGTAAATGGGAATATTCTTCTGAGCACGCTGGTGGCAGAGGTAACACAACTCTTGTCCTGCCTTGTCGCCATGACTACAGCTACTAAAATTTAAACAAACAAGTAGATGTACAGGAGGCAACCAGTTAACTAAATACAGAGATTGGCAGAGTTCAATCAAGGTCTACTCCAGACAAACCCATGCCATGGTCAGAGAGGCAAATTTTAAGCCACGTGCAACCACAAACAAATCCAACAACTTCACCACTGGACTGCGCTACCTCTTCCAGTGCTGTTATTACAGCTACTGTACACAGTGTACAAATTTTTACCTCACAGAGATCACAAACCTATGAAAACTCTTAGTCCAAAAACCTTCTGCTTACCTCGATCTAGATGCTGACTGCACTGTGTCAACAACTGGTTCCATAGTTGAGGGCTCATGCTTGTCTGCATCTTGAGTGGGACTTTTTGCATTCCTACAGACTGTTGATCCCCTGATGCCTTTGGGGGGAGTTGCCCTAAAAGGACTCCTGGCTAGAGGTGGAGGTGGTGTCGAGACAGCCTCTGGAACACTGTAAACCACACCTGTAGCTTTGGCAGGTTGAAGGGGAGTGCGTGGTGCATTGGCAGGTGACATTCTGGATGGACTCTTTGGAACAGCTGATGAGTAAAAGTTTTTTAAACAAATTAAGTCTTTGAACAGTTCTTTGAACAATTAGTGATCTTTATGTCTACTACCAGTAATTTCTGTAATGTGTTACCCATGAAAATATGTGATTAAAATGGACTTTAAAAGAGTTGATATATGAGCTTGAAATATTATTATAACAATGTCTGATGAGTAAAAACATGTTTAAACTTAGCATTTGTAACAGTAGCCTTTGTCTTTCATTTCACCACAACTCATGCCCCCTAAACTTTCAGTTTAAGCAGTTTATCTAACAAGGTGAATTAAATAAAGAAATATATGAAACTCAGTAAACAAAATATTAATTAAAGTTCATTTGTATCACAGTAAAAAAGACCTTCATTTAAATTCTTTTTTCTTGCCTAGACAGAAACAGTTCTGGCAACATATTGTTAATCTGGCTAGCAAATGACTGCGGATTCTATTTAACTGGCACCTATATACAAGTACATGTACCAATTCAGCATATTTATCTTGGAATGAGTTATGATCCCTGTCCATCTGAGATTTCTGAGGTCTTCCTGCATTATACATGTATCAGCATGATAATACTAAAGAAAATATCCTAATGCAGCAGCAACAATAATTATTAGTAAGAAAAAAACAGCGACTACAGCCACCTTGTTATATAATAATAATTTTCATCCAGAAAGGCCATACAGTACATATAAGTTAAATAAATATTAAAGCCAAAAATATCGTTTAGAATAAAGTACCTTAATATATAATAATTTTTTCACAGAAATAAACTATTTGAAAAGCATCAATCTAGCTTACATTTGGATATGATCACATAATACCCCTTTGGTAGTGACCCAGGAGTGAGATATCTTTGTGTCCCTGGAACAAATTTAACTTGCTTCCAGTTTGTAGAAAACTCTGGAGATATAGATGCAGCTTTTACTTTTACAAGGCTTGTTTTCTTTTTTGGCAAAGATGGAAATGAAATATTGTGATTATAACAAATGGCCGTCATGACAGAAAAAGTGGTTCAGCTACACTTTAATACAAGGTGATTGAGGCTTCAAAGCCCTTAATGAGAGAAAACCTAAACATTATGTTGCTAATAGCAATGTACCAATATCATTTGATGGCACAGGAATTACCAGTTAAGTATGAAAATATCATTGACTCAATTCTGAATTCTGCCAATAATCATGCATAATTTATTGCAAAAATAAGGTGATAGACCAGCCTCAATAAATTCACTATTATCATGAGTAAATTAATAATTAAAACAAAACGTATATTTTATTGTTAGATTGACACCTGCATGTATTCACTGTTATTAAATTACTAAATTTTGTTTTCCTTTTATAGAATACTTAGACCTATGTAGAGAATTGGTTTTTATAATAATAGTAACCAAATTAACTTCTTTCACGATCTTCATTATATTGAATTCATCTACATGTAATAATAGTAATAATAATAATAATAATAATAATAATAATAATAATAACAATCATATGATTGTTTGGATTTGTCATTGGCCTTTCGCTTTTTTTTTAAAGATAGTTTTAGATTTTAGATACTTTTTGCTTCCAATTCTTACTTTTCTTACTTTTTAATATTTCTTGTAAAAATTGTTATTATTAGTTATTAATAACACAGTTTTTTTAATTTTACATATTCAATTTTCAAGAACTACCCTTAGGAGCTCATTTTCTTGATGTAATCTATTTTCAGTTTTACTTGGCAAATAAAGGTTATTATTATTATCATCATCATCATCATCATCATCATCATCATCATCATCATCATCATTCAGGGGCGTAGCGTCCATATACGCACATACGCCCGTACGTACGGGAATCCTTATTCCAAGGAGGTATTAATTTTTTTAGTCATTATAAAATCGGACCAAGTTTTTTAAATTTCGAATTAAACTGGTGTCTCTGTGTGTGAGTAAAAAAAAAAAAGAAAAAAAAAAAAACAATCATAGTAATGATAATAATAATCATAATAATAATAATAATAATAAACACAAACCAACTTTTTAAAGACATGTTTCAGCATTACTCATGCCATCACCGGCATGAAAAATGACAAAACAAAGACCTTTAAAAAGTTGGTTTGTGTGTCTTAAATTTATTTTGATTTTGTCATTGTCCCAAAGTTATGGAAATAATACTGGTGATAATAATGATGCGTACCAGTCTGTAAGTTTGGGATGCCATTAATTTTAAGGCTGACAAAACACATTAAGATCTACATACACTGTATAAGGTGGCCCTTAAATGTTTGCAATAAACAGTATCAAGTTTCTGGTTGTACACTGTATATAAAATTATTTAAGACCTAAGTACTAGGGTTTGAGTTGGTTTGAACTTTAAAGTCAGTAAATGGTATAAAGTTCTAAAGGTCCATATTTTTATGTATTAAAGAGCTGCTGGATCTAAAAATTTACAGTAACTTACTTTCCTTCTTTGTTACCTCCATAAAACATACCACAGCAACACTGTGTCTTAATTCTGACAGTGTATAATTGTAGTCATAAACAATAACTTGATGATGAAAATTTATGGTGGGAAAAAATTCACAATCATGTACATGTAATACCTCTAAGCAGGCTTAAATCCTTGCAAGAAGTATCATCTGTTGTCATATGCTTTGTGCTTATCACAAAAATTTTCTTGGAGATACATGTACACGTACTGTTACCTGTTCTGAAGTCACTGCGATATGGATCAGGAGGATCTAGTAAGTTAAAAATTCTTGAAAATGTACTCTGAAATTTATCGTAGTAAGCATTTCCAAGTGGACCAGGTATTCTTGAACAGGCTGTGAACATGGTTCAGATTATTCATTCACGTAAGACTTGATAAATTGCAACTTTATGTTCAGGGCATTACATTTGTATGCCTGCATGTTTGCTATGAGTGTTCTCCAACATGCAGTTCAGGTTCAGCTGCTATATAGTACTGCTGTATTTCACTCAATTAATTATTGATTGTACACCAAACAGTTAGTCAATCAACTTTTCAAATTTAGCAGCAAGATAACTTCAAAACACAGGAAGACACTATGAAAGACAATGCTTTGAATTCTGTGTACTTTTTGAACCATTAATTTTGTCTCATATTACATGTAATGTATGAAAATTTCCATCTTGCATACATGTAATATTAGATTCTAAAGCCTAAAATGTTTATCTTTTGGATTGAGAGTTGCTTTGAAAAAAGCTGATCTGACAAATTTCCTGTGATGAAACTTTATATTCAGTGCAACTTAAGAAACATTTCAAATCCTTATATGGTTTGTACAGTCACTGTGGTACATGTATGTTTAATAAAAAATATTATTCCTTTGTTCATAATTTTTATAAAATACTGCTTTTGTGTTGCCATTCTCCCATGGAGTATATACCTATAAACATGTTTGTGTTTATCTGGTTTCTGTATCCTCCAAGTTCATGTACATGAATATTTAAGATTACCGGTACTTAATGATAAAAATCAACTTTTAACTTAAGTTTACTTATAGAAAAAAAGAAAATACTATGATATGTACCTACATTGTACTATGTAAACATTCACCAATTGAAAATGAAACTTTCTAAGATAACAATATTTTCAGGGAAGCCAGACCAGTTTGATAATAAAAGGTATATACAGCCTGTATATGTATATGTACATGTAGGTAAACATGCATATAGCTCCAACCTTTGGAGTAATTTGCAGTAATGAAACTATTCCTTGCTGAAAGTGTTACTGATAAATGTCAAACATTGATGAGATTTCCTTCAATAGATCATACTACACGTACTTTCTTCAAAGGGGAGGATGGGGTTGCTTTTAATTAGAGGCTTTTTGTTCCCTCAACAAAGAGTGGATTATAAAATATTAATGACATCAAAATGAAGGCAATAAAAAACATTACATGCTTAAAATTAGTAACAGTCTGAACTGGGTTTTTTTTCCGAACAGTTCATAAGCTTTTCTAACATTTTCTTTTGTCTGATTCAAATTCAATAAAGTTTTTCAAAAGCTTGCTGTCAATAACACTCAATGACATGATATGCAATGTGTTTGGGCATGAGTTAACTCAAAATGCAAGTGAAGGTAAAATTGTTGATTTTATGGATTTTCTACTATAAATATCACAATCATACTTTGTAGTAGGAAATTCCTTGTTTGGAATTAGATGGACACTCAGATAGATAGTTTTGTTGAGTTTCAACCCCGTAGTAACAACACTGCACTCAAATTACTGAGGAAACTTTTACAAAGAATTAATTAAAGATTAAGAAAATATATGGAACTAAAATATTATTGAAACAATTACATTGTACTGCTATCTAATATTTACAAATGCTATTATACACAATTCAATTGTACATGACACGGTCAGGAAAAATACTGACCATCCTCCTCAATGGATTGCTCTTGTTCCTCAAGTATTGGCTCTACTACAGGTATGGACCCAGCTTCTCCTTTTTGTTTGTCAGTCAATTGTTCTTGAGGTCTTCCTATGTCAGGAGTTATTACATCTCTCACTACAATGTTTTCACCATTCTCCTCCTCCAGCTCTGCTATAGTGGGCATTCCCTCTTTGCCTGGGCTTTTTGGGCTTCCACTCTCCCCAGGAGTTATTCTGAGAAGTACATGATTGTATATATTTAAGGCTTCATGACCGGGCGGCTGCTCCCGAAAGGGCTACCTTTTTCATGCTTCAGGTATATAAAAGAGTAGGGATTTCACAAGTCAAAGTTTATGAAAGGGTAGGGAAATCTGTAATAATTTAGGTACCGGTATTTAATTTAAAAGGGCCTTTCATTAAAATATTTTGAACACACAATATTACCTTACAAATGTATGACTGTACTGTTTTAATTTGTTGAACGCTACATGAAAATGGCAAGATACGAAAGGGGTACCATTTGTCAATGGAAGGTATACGAAAGGGGTCCCTTTTTCTGCCAAAAATGGTAAGGGGTTGGACCTTATTACCATATTAATTGCTGAATACACTTACCAGGACTATCCACTACACTATCAGTACTAGAATACTACATTTTAATAATTTCTCATATTTTATTACTTTTACATGTAACTATGTATGTACAGATGCCTGTCAATACAGTATCAGCTGCCAATTCCTTGGATACGACTCGCTTTGATCAATAAACCATGAATTTACTCATACAGTGTAAATCAAACTCCATCAAGGTGTATAATCCATTACATAAAGTTTTCAATAAATATTCCAATGATTACATAATCATTAGAGGCCAAACCCTCTCATATAATGAGACTCCCCTTCACATGTTAAGAACTAATAAGACTACTTAAATTTTGCTGTGATATTTTTGCAAATTATGGAGATTTGCCTGTTTGCAGATTTTTTTACCCACCTTGGTAACACTAGAGTATTACTAGTGTGTGGTCTTGGACTAACTGGTTCTGATAAAACAGAGTCTGCTGTACCAGGTCGCTGTAAATAAAGACATCAAATTTAAACATTTTGTGAAAGAGTTTTTTAAGATACTGCAATATCAACAAAATTAATAAATTTTGTAAAAAAAGTAATGGTATTTTATTCCATACGTACAAAAGAACCTTAAAATGGGTGAAAACATGATGAAGTGATAACAATGTGATCAGTGGATAATAATAGTATCTACATAATTTATAAAAATGCAGTTTACATGTGGCATGCATGCATGGTGATGCAATTACATGTCCTTACATTAGACAAGGCATGAACCAGACTGCCAGAGCCATCCATACTCCTTAGAAACTCTTTGTAAAACTTCATTTTAACTTTCGACTCTCTTATTGACAATCTTCCTATCCCAGCAAAGTGAAATTCAACATTCCTTTTAGCTTGCACGGAACGACTCAAGGCTTGGAGGACTTCTTTTACACAACTTTCAACAGTGTCCCTGTTGAATGGGGTCTCATTGGAGAGAGCAGCAAAATTAAGCTGTACAACAGGTATTTGACCTGCAAAGTAAATTGAAGGCAGCAACACAATCATCGTTATTACATGGGTGAGAATAGGGTTGTGTCAGGATGCTGAATAAGGGTGTGTGGAGGAAGGGCAGTACCAGAGAAGGGGTCATTGAACCAAATTAAATTTGCATGTTGGTGTGAAAAGTTTCGTTCATGTAATTTGTTTCTCTGTTTGCGTCAATTAAGAGCAGCAATGCCAGCATTATGATCAGGCTTCCACTCCTTATCCTTTCAGACCGTATTTGAAAAGTTATTAATTAAAAGGAATTACGGTAGGTAAAAGAAATTAAATCAATTGGGTATTTCGAGATGGGAGCTCAGTATTACATGTCCTTTGCAAAATAACATTTATTTTATATTTATTAAACTAGCAGCAGTCTTTCAGGGATTTCAATAGAAGCCGGTCACCGGCGGTATACCGCTGCCTGCTTTGCCTCACACCGCCGGCTAGTTTGCCTTGATTTTCACTAAAAATGCTATCATAAACTTGTCAAACTGCCGCCTTCAATGGGCTATCATGGACGGCTATTTCACAAGTTATTGAAACCCCTGGGTTAACTTAAAGTAAAAATTATATTTGTTAAAACAAGATGAGTCATCTATTAAGCTAAAAGACAAGTCAAAATAAAAAGTTGGTAAACTTTCATATACCGGACCAAAAAAACAAAAGAACCATTGTCATTCTGATTAGGCAACACTAATTAGGTATAACGTTATGTTCACTTTGTTCTTTTGTTTCATGGACATTAAAGTGCCCTTGTGATAAAAGAAATCACTTCCTTTTTTCCTTCAGATTTTTAAAGTGTGCTTGCTTAACATCTGACTGGCAAAATTTTGAGCTTTGATCTTTATCCAAAGGCCGTTTACTTCGAGTGTAAGTTTTGGATTTTCACAGTCCGTCATTACTCACGTTCAAAACTGACTGATTGGACCTCAGAGAGTTGGATCCAGGGAAAAGTGACGTCAAAGGCTCACTAGCTTTAATAAAAGTTTAGCATGTGAATGCAGCTTAATATATATGCAAAACACGAGTTTAAAAGTCTGAAAGCCCAAAACTCCCATGCTGCATATTAATGCTGTGGCTTACACATGCATTATTTGCATTCTTAAACTAGTGAGCCTTTGACGTCACTTTCTCCTCTAAATTCAAATCAAAACTTCAACATTCCCCCCCCCCCCCCCCTCCCCAGCAAACCCCGGGAATTTGACTGTTTTCTGTACCTGGGGAGTGGGGGATTTGACCTTTGCCTGGGTGGGGTGAGGAAAATTGAAGCAGAAGTGTCAGGATTCGAATGAGTTTTTTTTTGTGGGCGCCGAAGTCACTAACAGCTATAAACACATAAAAGGGAAAAGGTCTTCAAAGGAATTTTGGCTCTTTAATTCGTCTTGTCACACTATGGAGTCAATATACATGAACAACATGACAGTTTCACACCCCCATTTCATTGTTAAAGCTCTGAAAGCTGTATGTTTCTGTCAGAGGTAATCAACCAACACTGAACAATTTAAAATACACGCGGTCATATATAAACACTCTAGGCTCTTGGCTCTAGGCTCTAGGCTAGGCTAGGCCCTCTTGTTGATAAGTATACAGTACCCTTGTTAAACAACTTTTGCCATGTTTCGGAGTAACAGCAGCTTATACTTGCTTATTGACATTGTCTGACTTAACTAATTCAATTTTCAAGTCACTTTTAATAGTTTCAATATTAAAGTTGTGTTTCTGTACTAGCTCAAGTCTGGTAAAAACAGCATCTTCATACAAAGGGTCATGAAACATGTGTTGGCATGTTTAAACACAAAAGCTTTATTAAAGACGACAGGAGCTAACAACGATTGTTCTTTAATAGGACAAATCCGACAACAAGGTAGGGCATTTGAACACCATTTCGGCCCGAGGGAAGGGAATTTGAATGATCCAATTTTAAAAGTTCAAATGCCGGGTTTGCCCGGGAAAGGGGGTTTGTTGAAGTTTCGAGTTGATCGACACATTAGTAATGGCAGACCATTAAACCATTAAGTAGGAAAATTCCAGTTAATATAAACAGGTGTCTTTTTCAAATAAAAGCTTAAAACTTTGGTCACTTGGTATTTTAGTCAACATAGTTTTCAAATTTTAAAAAAATAGGGGCACTTTTAAATTATTTTGGAGACCAGCTAAAAAGTCTACAAGATAAAGTTAAATATTAGAGCATGTGTACAAGTACCTTAAGCGTAAGGTAAAGTCTGATTTTGGTAAGAATTAATAAACCTTGTCGGTGCCAAAATGAATCAAGACGGATAATTTAAAATGAATTAATTTTTTGCCCTTCCCGCAAAGCACTACTAAATCCTCATTACAATTACCTGTTGTATGATGTTTGGTGTAATTAAGCGCATGGGTCATAGCAAACTTTTCCGACAGGATAAATACTGGTCTCTGAATCTGGATGAATTTGTTGTTTCCAACGTCCAGCTTTTTTTGCGAGTAAGTAAAAGTCCCAAGCCCCGGAACACACACACCCTGTTGGAAAAAACACTTCATTGGCTGACATGCTCAGAACACGAAAACCCTGGCTGCTCGCGCTGTAAACAATGAGACTCCACTTAATTGACGATATTGGTTAATCTGCTGAAACGCTTCATCAACACAAATAACTCTTCTCAAATGGTTCTTCGAAGTATCTTGTTTACGAAGAACACAAAGAAATAAATATTAAAGCCTTTCCAAACCCTAGCACTAGCCGCGAAGATCGCGGCAACGATAACATTCTACTGCACGTGCAGGATAAGGAAATTGGAACCAATTTCAAACTAACCTTTTGAAGCCCCATCTGTTTTTCGATGAACTTCGAAACATTGTCCCACACGCTTACGATATCTAAACATCAGAAAAGTCTCTTGTAGCAAGACTTGTCAAAACAATACAAGCCTACCAGACTAAACAATAAACAAGGCGAAAATTGACTCTCCGGTTGGGTTAATTAACAGCAAAGTTACCTTCTTCGTCCAGCTTCGGTATCGCTGAAAACCTATTTTTCCTTGCCTCAGAAACCAGTCCATGCATTACTTCAGCCATTTCGGCTAAAAGTGCCGAATACGAAAGATAAATTCCTTATTTCTTCAATCAACTCATCAACTTGGAGAGAAGAACCTCCGCATCGTTTCTGTTGCAGAAGTATGGCACATAATCGTTGCCATGACGACTTGTCACAGACAGTAAAAAAGCCAGCGGCTGTATTAATTGATGATTAGCAGATTAGCAACATATATGAAGCACAGGCCTCCCAAGCTCAGTGTGAGAGCGGATTGAAATGAAAGAAAAACCTTTGGCCTTGAATTCTACAGTAGAATTTTAACCGTGGGAACCTTTTATCCAGGAATGTTGTGGGGCTGGGAGAAAAGTTTACCTAGATAAGCTAAATAGACGTCCGCATGTATTACTGAAGGTCGGTCAATCGGGGCTGAGGAGTTAAAATCAACACTTGTTTGGCCGGCCCAGCCTACAAGCACGCAAATATCTCAAATACGTTTTAGTCCATACATGTCTTCACGGAATAGCGCCTTCGTACTTACTTTCAGAGTAAGCTCTGACATACAACCCCCCTTCGAGAAACATTAGACAAGTAGAGACGTTCAGCGAATTTAAAATCAAACTAAAGTGCCATCTTAAATGGTAAAGCCTACGGTACATGTTGCCTTTATAACTTAATTATTTGTCTAGTTTTTAATGTCTTTGTTTTTGTGTTGTGTCAGGGCTCCATTTAAACTAGCTCTGCTAAATTGGATGCCCCTGGATAAACATTGAATTAAATTAAAATATATACTTTATTTGGTGGGCTCCCGAGAATTATTATAACCGTTGACGGGAACTGATAATGGCTCAATTCGCGTCGAATGTGGAAAACCCACACAGGAAGGAAGCGACCGACAATGGCAATAAGGCTACGCTTTTTAATTAAGAGTTTTTTCGTAAAATTATATTTTCAGGTCTTTTATCGGGATACTCATACAAAACCTTATATTTTTGTTGGCTTTCCCTCGCACTGAGCTTGGGGTGCCTGTTGTGGCGCCAGTGAAACAAAGTACCTGCTGCTAGCAATAGTGACAGGTCCTCGCGAGAACACTGCTTCGCACATTGCGATGAGAAAAAACCCTAGCTGGGCCGGGGGAGAAGGGGGTACTTGGGCCAATTTTCGCTGGGTATATGCCGCTGGCCTCTCAGACCCCTTAATGGCATATTATACACCCCGTCTTAGTCACTACTGGGCAAATGTAATTTAAGCGACCCCTACTTAGTCACTTTCTGTTACGCATAAACCTTACATAAAGCCCTTTAATTGTAATTTCAAAACATAATGTAATGCGGACAGTAAATACTAAATTAACAGCGCTACAGTTCTTTCTGTAACAACTTCTTTTTTTTCACCGCGAATAATTCCATTTTAAAATCTCACTAGCCAGAATTTTTTTACCCCCAAAATCCCGACAATTGGTGATCCCATTCTAGTAACTTTGTCGGGCACGCTGTTGAAAATGCAACCCCATTATAGTCAATCCAGTCGTGAAAATGCTACCCCATCCAGCGGCACATCCCCCATTAGCTCATTAATAGGAAGTACCCAAACCCCCCCCCCCCCCCCCCACCCAACCGGGTAGCTGGGTTTTGACATACGGTCCACTAAAATATCAAAGTTCTTTTATTCGTGCTTTCTCTGAATTTTGGCACTCACTCAAACCAAATGACTGATGTTTGCATTTTCTAGTGGATGAAATATTAAAATAAATTATTCCTCGTGAAACGCTCTCAAAAATGTAGAACGAGCATCTTGGAAGGTCGAGCAAAAGCGCTGTATTCGCCCCTGGATTTCTCGCATTCTTGTTTCATTCTGAGAAAGAGCAAAAGGAGACAAAAACTCAGCCAAAGATAAAGTGGAAATCAAGAAGGAATTTGTCATCAACGAAGATTTAAAGATGGAGTGTAAACAATATGAAGAATGAACTCTATCCCCAGCATAAAACAATAAATTTAACCTGCTTTACAGAAGCGAGAAAGCTTTATCAAAATTCTAAATGAGCAATTTTAGGGGACCAGAGGGGTAAACAGAAACCTTGAGAAACTACGAAAAGGTCACTAAGACTGGAACTTGAATTGGAAAGTATTGCGGCGAAGTCTTAATGGAAAGGTATAGTAATTAGATAATCGAATTAGAGCTTTTATTCCTTGAGGCGTCAAACACCACGTCAAATTCGCGAGTGGACTATTTCCGAAAATAAGGCAACTGACCTTCGGACCGAAGAATTCAGAGGCATCGGAACCCAGACGGGGAGGGTCTAAAACACCAAGACCTGAATACCCTGTTGATAAAGAAATCAGTCAGATTGCTTAGAGAAGATATATTCGATACTAAGATCCCTTTCAAATTCTTTCTGGTCAGAATTGTGTCTCAGTTACCAAACGAAGGAATAATTATGCGTTATTGACCAAGCGTGAGTCGAGAGAGCTGAATATTGCCAAGTTCCTTTTCTTGTATTTTTATGGACCGAAAACGACGAAAAAAATGGCAAGATTGATCAACTCAGTATGAATTTATTATAGGGCCAGAAAGACTTTTTTTTTCGGGCAGCCCGAGTGGACCAAAAGGGCCAATCCAAGCTAATTAAAACTAATTACAACAGTCGCAGAAACAGAAGAAGTAACAATTCTTTGTTGTCTTCGTTCCTTTGTTGTTTTTTGGTTACGTTCCGATTTTCAAGCATTTTAATGCTTTTAAAAAAAGGGAACAGTTCTCATTGAAATGATCTTACAATACAGTACATACTTAATTGACCGCTCCCCATAGAGGCTTTTCGGGGCCAATGAAACACAACGAAACGACGGAACAGAATAACAACATGCAACAACTGTTAAGAATTCCAACCGGCCGGAGGCAAACCAGTTGGCTATTTACAAGTGCAGCTGAGAAGTTGAACCAGGGACTACCAGGATGGTTCTGAGAATGGTCAGAACGGGTCTTGAACCCCGGATCCCCGGATCTCAAGGACAGCACCCTAACCACTGGGCCACACTGCCTCCTAAACTCGAAACGATCAACTCATAACTATCAGCTGTTATACAAAGCTAACAAGGTCATTAGCTTGCTCGTGTTTAAACTTTTGGATAGCATTTTTTTTTAACTAGGGAAAATAAAGCCAAGTCATATAATGATGGTACAGATCACCCATTACCGTATTTCCATTTGAAAGAGTGCTCGTACAACGCGATTGCTGCAACGGCATCTTCTTCAAAGACCTTCAAAAGTGATTGCAACAACTAAATGATATACTTACTTACAGTCTTATCCTGGGTGATCAGGATTTATGTTTTGCGCCCTCTTGACGGCTAATCCCGCTTGATCAGCCGAAGGGCAACTCCACAAGAAACCAGCATATTCATGGGAACCAGAAAAAGATTATGATGATTACAATAGACGCGTTCCGCGCCTAATTTCAAATGTTCTTCTTTTTTCGTTTTTGCAATCGGGTACTCTAGCTTTCGTTCGTTAATTATCCACTAAAGAAGCGCATTGAATAAATTTTGTTCTATTTGTAGAGATCACCGGGAACCAAAACTTGAAAAGGCGTGATTTATCTAAAGGAAATGGTTTTCAAAAGGAAAACGTTGGAAGCAAGGGAACTTTACAATCGTTTTCTTTTCTGTAGTCCCAAAAAACATGTCCAAGGACCCGAAACGTTTGGAGGCTTTGAGAAACAGACTTAAAGATCCCAGCCAGCCTCTCAGAAAAATGAGAGAAATACACGAGAAATGGAGATCATTGCCTAAGCACGAACTACAAGCATTTGCGAAGAAAACATCCAGGCTTTTAGCACAACATGATCTTTTCTCCAAATTAACGATTATCGTTAATTCGTAAATTTGTTTCAATATACTATTCATGGTTAATTTAGGACACTGTGTTCCAGGACTCGAGGTAGCAGGTTATAATAACGTTTTTTTAGATATGAGCAGCTAAAGCCAAAATATTGGGTGTTTCTGCAGGGCTTTTCTGTTGCCAAGGCAACGTTTTACGTCACAAAAATGACCGAATCTTTTTCAGCAATAATTGGTGCTTAATATGGTCCCATAACATTGCTGTTAAGTGATAAAGTGTTATAGTGTCAATCCTTTTAATAAGAACGTTTCTTTCAAGTGTTGAAACTGGTTTTAAAGGGGACCAGGAGAAGAGCTCTCCTGGGAAAGGGAGAGGACTGATGATACCGGACATAGCGAAAAGAGACTCTGGTCAGCTTTCACATGGTGGGAAATGGAAAGGAAAGGAAAGGAAAGGAACTTTATGTAAGTGTCTAGTCGTTCTAGTGCTGGAGCACTAATTGAGGACACTACAAACAAGTAACGCAAGTCAAGTTAAATGTTGGTTTTCATTGAGGAGAGGGGAAAACCGGAGTACCCGGAGAAAAACCTCTCGGTGCAGAGAGAGAACCAACAAACTCAACATCAACATATGACGGCGAGTCTGGCCGGAACCGAACCCGGGCCACATTAGTGGGAGGTGAGTGCTCATCCCTGCACCCACTGGAAACTAATTAAAACAGGGGCTTCCTGGGTGATGTGCAAGTTAGGAGGGACAGGAAATCAGTTCATGAATTAATCAGGCTTTGAATAACCCTTCAGCTCATATTTATTTCATTTATATTATATTACACCATACTTAATTCAAACTTCACGCAAGACATGAAACACAACGATTTGAAGACCTTGAGTAATTATATGACTACACTGTAATTGCTTTAACGTTTCAAATGGGCTTTAACATCGGAGGTGAAACGCCCACATATAATATTGAGCTACATATGCCAGTCATTTTACAAACTCCCTTTCGAACAACATCAATCCAAAGTTTTTAAAAAATTCCACAGACTTTAATCCTATCCTTTCCTCCAGAAGCTTCTTTCCCCACTTCCTGTGACTTTGCTTGTGAAAAGTAGAGAAGATGAAATCACCTTGTATTTGCCGGCAAGCACTCTTCAGTTGCCGTACAACATGAACTTGGAACATTACAGGATCCTCTGCATAAATAGACGTAACCCAGTGCATGTGCTTAACTCGGGGAGAAAACCGACCGTGAGAAAATGACTTCGGTAACTGACGACCCCTGGAGCAGTCGGACACATCTCGATCCGAGAACAGACAGTCACCGACTTCAAAAATGAAATCGATGTTTGATCGGAGGGCCTGGAAGGGTTCCCAGTCTACGATGATGGTACGACCAGGAAACAGGTTTGCAACAGAGTCGTCGAGAATGGAATCGTAGAGGAAGCTTTTTGTGCAAGGTTTGATCGTCAAGTCGAAGTTCTTCGCTACGTCATTCAACGTATGTGTCTTCAAAGTGTCTTTGCAGACGTAATAAGCCAAAATATCCCTCTCAAACAAGCTGGTGTCACCATACTTCTTTTGGAGAGCAAGTCGCTCGATATTGTCGGATTTCGTCGTGAAACGTTCTCGGCAAACATTCGGATACTTGCTTCGTATGTAGCCGTGAATAGCTTCGATCAACCGAGGACTTAATCCTAACCCTCGGAATCTGGGATGAATACGCAGACCCTGACTGATGAATGTTCTACCATCATCTACAATATGAATAGCTCTCAGGCCGATAGCCTTGTCCCCATACAAGGCGATAAAAATTACACGGTTCGGTTTCTTTAGCCACTGATGGAAAACACAGGGAAAGTAATCGTGTCCATCGTAAATGCCTTCCGACATTTCTAACACAGCTTCAAAATCACTGGCAACAGCTTTGCGAATTACTATTTCCTTCATAATAAGTTACTTCTGAGATCCTCTTCTCTTCTTCACTCATGAAACCCTTAAGTTTAACTTGTCAAAATACAGACGGCATTTGTTTTTATAGAGCTTAAACAATCGTCAGTTCAAATGAAAGCGTGCGAACTGTTTACTATAATAAGGAACATAACAGGTGACTGTTAAAGTTAAACGTAATTCTTAGTGAGACATTTTGTTTCTGCCCACAAGCGGAAATCATTTTGTAATTTCAGTTTCATTACATATATCTCGCGTTCACAAAGAAATAATTAAAACGATAATTAAAATCTAAAGTAGATAGAAATCGAAGAAACTGTAAAGTTTGTTTTAACAAGACGCAAAATATAGGGAGCAATTTTTTCTTCAAGGAACAGCATTTAAATGAAATGGTACTTATTTAGTAATTCCGCAATATTAATAATATTAATCTAGAACTGACGCACTTTTATGGATCTTTGTAGCACCATTTTGTAGAGAGGAGGTACTTTTTTTTCTTAAATTTAAGTCAACGAGGCGTTATATTTTCATACATTATTTTAAATAACAAATATATAGAACAGCCAGAATAGAGAAGTTCAAAAATAAATCAAACCGCTTTGTTTCATTTTGGGCTCCTGCGAAAAAACAGACGGTTATTTCTCACGAAAGGATAAAGTGACAACCTGAGGTGAAATCACAGGAATTGAAGTTTAATTCCAGTCAAATTTGAAGGCCAATTTGTTCAAATTTTATTGAGGACTTAAATAAAGATTCTGTAACATCTCTCCAGACTGATATTAAAGTAAATAACTGAAGACCATTGCCACAAAGTCATGATTTGTAATTAACATCGTAAAACCCGGGCGTAAAACATGATGATGACGATGAAGGCAGAGAAACGAAAGAGAAAAGGAGAGTATATGGTATGGTTTGTTTTGAACAGCTTTAAAACCTGAAAAATCCTGCAATTTTTTATGCAGCTTTAACACGAACTTGTTCATTTCATTTCAGAGACTTTTGTCGCGGGACAAGGCGTTCAATAGGCGTGAGAGGCGTAATGTCAGTTTTACACGTTACTATTCGTATGGTAAAACGTAATAAATTTATTCAAGCTTTGACAGGAAGTTAGAATGAATTCTTTGGCAGACTGCCAACGGTGATAGCAGCATAATTTTGCCGCGAGAGGAAAATGATCAATTGGGACATGCGAAAAGTCCCCTCTCAAGCAACAGAAATTCGCAATAATAAATCGTCATAAGTGAGATTTAGCATTGCGTTTATCCCAAACCTCAATGCAAATGTCAGGCTGAAACTTGCGTTTTGCCAGAAATCAAAGAAACTTTTGTGAGTCATGTTTTGGTTATTTCTTGTCTGTTAGCTGCAAGTATCGAGCATGCAGCTTCTAAAAGGAGAAAGACATCATCATCTCTCTCATATTATTCGACTACGCAAGGGCCCATTCAACCACATTCTTGACCGAAGACTGATTCGCAGCCAATTAATGATTGTATCCCGCTAGGCTCCCCACCTGGTATCAAAAAGGGAAGAAGAGGTAGTACCCTCGAAACGTCTGGTTCACAATTAAATTCTCGAGCGCAAATTTAAACTTCCTTTTACCATTCATTGGAAAGGGCATTCTGCGTAACGGATATATGGTCAAAAAATATGATGAACAGTGTCACCAGATGTGGTCTTTATGCGTTATGGCGGTCAACTCTAATTAATTCGATCGAAGGTCGAGAAAAATAGAGCCTGCTTGTGAATTTTCAGTTACACTATATTGATTTAACGCAGGACGATGACTGACAAACAGGTAATGGCTCTTTCGAGATACAAGAAACTTTGTTGTAAACTGAGAGATAACATACATGCATGAGACGTACCTCCGGATGAAGTGCTAGCTTGGCATGCGCAGTGGCAAGACTTGTCCTAAAATTTAAAAAAAATGTTATGCAATCAACAAAGTTTCGGCCTGGACCGGGTCAAAACAGGCAGAACCGCAAACGCACCAAGCCACACTCCATTAAGTAATAACAATTGTGAATTTGTTTAAA
>OX421446.1:4957630-4960130 GCA_949126865.1 Montipora capitata
ACGCAGACTGCAGACTGCAGACCGGGGGTAAAATGCAGACTGAGGGTAAAATAAATATTAATAATAAAAAAACGAGTCATAAGGATAGAATAAAGATTGTTTGAAAGACAATCCTGTTTTACATCTGTCAACAACTCACATTATTATGACTGCAGGTCGCTGCACCTTTTGGGGATGCGATCGTACGCGTTGAAATCATCTGTGCTTTGTTTTTGCGCTTCCAGATGCATTGCAATGTTCCAAATTATTTGTCACACCGGTACATCGAGGGAAATCGATCGAAAAACCAACAATTATTACTTCGAATACCTGAATAATCTCGGTTGTCTTTTTTCGGTGCAACGAAATGCACAAAGAATTTCATGTATTCCGAGCAATTAGGACGCGGGGATTTCATTGGTTAAGCTATGCGTGATAACCCCTAGGGAGAGGTTATAATTGAAAATTACATCTTCCAGATGCAAAACAAACGAGCTTGTGAACTAAAGGATAAACATAACGTACACGAAAGCTAATGAAAGGATCCTAATAAGAAATTTTTACACCAGTCATACTGACTTAAGCCGACTGAATTGAAACGTTAAATGGTTGCAAAATCCACGTTATCTCTGTCTTTGTTAATTAGTACTGTAGCCATGCGTGTCAAAATAAATTGAGTTATTGGGTAATTACTCAATTACTTTGTTCAGTGCAGCAAAATGGACAGTTGAATGACCTTTTTCAAACAACAAGGATTCAAACAGCTTCAATTCTTACAGAGTTCGATAAAAATCCGGATTTAAAACATGCGGTGGGGCAACCAAAGCGATGGGAGCTGTGTTGGGGTTTCAGTGTGAAAGTACAAACGGCTACTAACACTCTTATAACCCTTTTTTCATTATTATTTTATTAACCTGCAGTCTGCAGTCTGCAGTCTGCATTTTACCCTCAGTCTGCATTTTATCCCTGGTCTGCAGTCTGCAGTCTGCGTTTTACACTGACCGGTTATTTGGGTGGTTTTTGGCAACAGAGGTTAATTATTCGTAATGCGATCGCTTCCGTTGCCGTTAGCAATGGGTCGCAAATTTGACACTTTTATCGCATTATCACATTACGCATTGAACCACGTTATCTATTATTCCTAAAAATCTAAAAATTTCATGCCTTATCACAGGGTCCAGAGGAGATATGTTTGTCGTTAGAACATCAAAACCCGTCGAAAACATCTGAAATAATGGGTTATTTTGATCGCGTAAACGATCGCGTTACAGTTTCGTTACACATTCTGTATACCGCAAACGAAGAGACTGAGGGCTCGCAAGATCGGCTTACAGTATAAATTACGGAAAGGGAGGAAACTAATTTGGGGCCGATTTTCGAATCCCTGAAACTCAAATGGAATTGAATTAAATTGCCTGATTTTACTAACGTGATCTAGAATTGTTATGTATTTGCCAAATACTGTGGGAAAACGGCATAAGAAAGCGTTCAAATTCATTTTCGGCGACCGAAATTTACGGCTTCGAGAGAGAGCTTTCGTTCGATGTGCACCGCAACATATGGTGACGGAAATGACGTGGTAAAGTAAATGTGCGCTAGATCGGAAGTAATTTTAAGATGCCCCAAGTTCGAAAACACCAACGGTTTCTTTTGCACTTTTCGACTGTTGACGTGTACAACAAATGTCCAGTCTTAAAAGATCTTTACTTCAGTTAAAACTCGGCTGCCTTCGCATAGATCTTGTGACTGGACTTTTATCCACTCAAAGAAATCGTCGCTAGAGCTAGATAAAAGCCAATCGAATTCTTTTGTGAAAGCTGGCAAGTCTTTCCATTTAACACGGTCTTCTTCCAATCTTGAGGTTTTTGAAAGTAGGTACTGCCATACTCGGCCACGGTTAACTCTTCGCTGGACTCTACTCGCCCGTGGAAGGGCCTCCTTTAAAATAATCCCCAGTTCTTTGACTTGCAATGGAAAATTTTCCTTTTCGGAGCTGTTATTTACATAGTCGTCGAGTATTTCTTGTACGGAGATAAAGTTTTGTTCGTCTCTTCGACAATTCATTGAAAGCCTGCAGGTAAAATAGTCAAGTTCGATCAGGGAAAAATCAAACACGGTAATTTGTGGCTCACGTTCGAAAGCCAACTTGTCAGATATCTTACCATTTAGAAACAAACACGTGTTTTTCTCTGTTCGATACTTTGGATCTCTTCTCGTCCGGCTGCTCTTCGCGCAACGGAACGGGTCTTTTCAAGGGAGAAGCCGCCATTATTTTAAAACTCCCTCCACAGCTGATGTTTTGATTCTCGAACGGTCTGTTGCTTTTGCGTTTCCGGTCCCAATTCACTTCCGTCACCAAGTGCTGCGGTTCACATCGAACGAAGTCACGTGGTACTAGTTTCCTCCCTTTTATACTGTAAGCCGATCTTGCGAGCCCTCAGTCTCTTGGTTTGCGGTATACAGAATGTGTAACGAAACTGTAACGCGATCGTCAGCGCGATCAAAATAACCCATTATTTCA
>OX421446.1:4965130-4970130 GCA_949126865.1 Montipora capitata
ACGGTAAATCACAGACCGTTCCTCTCCGATTTTTTTTTGAGGGGAGGGGCGGTCTGTACACAGGCTATAATTAAGGGACCTGTCATCATGAGCTAGAACTTAGCTGTTTGCGAACGTCAGAAGTCTAAATCCTAGCTAAGATTTTCGCATACTACGCCAGTTTCCGGCCACTGATCTGCACTAACGGATAGATTGTTTAAAACTTATTTGAATTAATGAAATTTTATAACTTACTACTCGAGAAATTAATGAAATGTACACAGCTTAAGCAAGCATGGCGTAATGAGGTACATATTAACTCAGATGTGCTGTGTTAATTGCCCATGCCTCTTCCCAGAGAATATCGCGCGGGCTTTGTCAAGGTTATACCCTACCCATAGTTAGCAGCTATCTATGCCCTACCATACACCCCTAAGTAACCATTTTGCTCTAATCCCATAAAGTACAGTCGCTAAGCCACATCGAGATAGCGTTGGAAGTCCGTTAAGGGTCGGCCAGGGGGGTAATGGTATACCAGTATACCCGAAAAAAATTCTCCAAAATACCCAAAAATACCCAAAATTCATCCAAATATACCCAAAATTAATGGAAGCATTGAATACTGTATTCTTGAAATTCAATGAAAGTGATATACTGAATACCCGTATTTAAGCTGCAATATACCGTATACCCGATTTAAAAAGACCCTGTATGCCGTATACCCAAAAACCCTGGCCGACCCTGTCCGTTTAGTCGAGCGGATTGAATGAAATTTCTGCTTTCTATTAATGGCCGGAAACTGGACTCGCTGGCCGGAAACTGGGCAACTTACTAGTTTTGCAAAAAATGGCATAATTTCTTTAGTACTTGAGGTGGGTAGCCGATCTCCGTACACTTAAAGGTAAGTAAATGAACTGTCTCTTGTAGAAAAATGAGAAAGTTTCCGTGCATGAACAAGAAGTTAGGGCGATTACAAACTAAAGTGGCCGGAAACTGGGCAACATACTGTAGTCTTGCAGAAGATACTATACAAAATTCAGCGAAATTTTCACAAGAATAGACTGTTCACAGTCCCCTATTTTTCCGTTTGATCGTCGGGATCGAGCACAAACTTTCGCCATCTTTGAACCCCTCCACTCCCCCCACCCACTCGGTAGTTATATCGCTCTCCCCAGTTCGCGCTCGCTTTTAAAAACAAAGATGGCGAAAGTTTGTGCTCGATCCCGACGATCAAACGGAAGAATAGGGGACTGTGAACAGTCTATCACAAGAATAGCTTCAGTCCGGCACCCGGACGGGTAGCAAATCGTTCCTTTCACCTTAGGAATCAGAATCCTCTTATTTTTGGAAGATTTTTTTCTTTTTGCATATTTAGCCTAGGGAAAAATGGGGCCAACCCGAGGCAGGATTTTAATATACCGGCAAGTTAAGGTTTGCAGCTAGAGTACGTACTGCAATTTCTCTTACCTGTTGAATCAAATTCATTGCTTTCAAAGGCTCAAGAATAGCCAGGTTCCCAAGTTCAGCTACAAAACAAAAATCACAAAGCCAAATGAGGAAGAACTTGAATGTCAAGACCGTTACCATGATATAAAATAATTCCTGAACCAGGAAAAATATTTGTTGTCGTCGGGAAAGGGTAAAAAGAAAATTAAACCTGTAATGACAAACAAATTGTCATTATACAAAAACAAAGGCTAGCCTTACCATTAAATTCAAGCAAGTACATTAAATCCATTTCCAGAACAAATCTGTAGACAGTCTTTTCCTGGATAAAAGTCAAATTATTTCGATTCAAGCTTTAGCCACAATCTTCGTTGTTGTCCTTCTAAATTATCCCAAAAATTTCATAAGCGTCTCGTCGCATGAAGAAAGGATATAGTGGATATGAAAGCTCTGAACGTACCGAAACATCTGCCACGTAGATTTCACATTGTCTTCTTAGCTGTTCGAAGGCACCACATTCACGAATCCATTCAAATGTCACTTCAAGTAGGCGTTTTTCCTCCATAGGAAGAAATTTGAAGAGAAATGAGATGAAAAGTTTATTTGCATTGGATGTTTTTGCTTGACATCATTAGCATGTGCTCTGCGCGCCAACTTTCCCGCCTTTTTGGGAAGCTGCCGCCGTCCGTCGGCGGCCAGCATTAGACATCATTCTCCCGACCGAGAAGTCACAATTCTCCTTTGAATCTCAAGAAAGAGGAGGATGAATTTCCACAATCATTGTGCTTAGTTATCTTGAAAACATGCTAAAGGATCAGCTTTAATTTTTAAAACAAGCGGATGGCAGTTTCACAAATGGCTTTTAGAGCTCGAAAAGTTATCGGGACTTTTGACGAGAAACGTATCCCTGGGGACCATAGGCAGCCCAAGCTCGCGTCACTACAGACAGCCGTTGAGAATTGAAACGCGTTATAAGACTATGTATGGGAAATCAAATACCGTCGATTATAAAGCCTAAAAAATGCTCAATTTAACTTTCATTCAATAAAGTGAATAAAAATGACTCACCTCTGGTGTATTCTTGTGCCTTTTGGAGCTTGTTTTCAATGTTCTAAGACGAAGTCTTAGAACATTGAAAACACTGAAAACACAGAATTCCCGAAACGGTGTAATAAGCTCCAAAAGGCACAAGAATACACCAGAGGTGAGTCATTTTTATTCACTTTATTGAATGAAAGTTAAATTGAGCATTTTTTAGGCTTTATAATTGACGGTATTTGATTTCCCATACAAAGTCTTATAACGCGTTTAAATGCTCAACGGCTGTCTGTAGTGACGCGAGCTTGGGCTGCCTATGTGGGGACGAGGTTACAGCCAATTGAGATCATGGGATATGAGAAGAACCTTTAATTTTCACCTTCACTTCACAGTATATCAGAATCATGGAGGATAAAAACACTTAACTAAAGTGAACATGTTGAACATAAATTTTTTCAAGAAAGGATTTAAAAGCTCCGCTCCGAACGTACCGAAACATCTGCTACGACGATTGATTTCACATTGTCTTCATAGCTCTTCAAACTGCTGTTTCTGGGGTTATTAGCAGTTAGCAGTTAAAAGAACGTTTGTACCCGTCCCATAATAGGGAGTTTAAGACACCACGACGACTACGGCGACGAAAACGTCGCTTCAAAATATGAGTTTGAGCTACTCTAAGTATTTCATGATCATTGCATCTTGTTTATATTATATGGGCGAAGTGTCCTAAAACTGGATTGGTACGGACGGATTTAAAGCAAAGAGCGGGACTGAAAGATTCACTGTAGTTTGTCCAAGTTGTCGTCAAAACCTTAAATTTGGTCATTTCACGTAGTTGCTTTGACGAGTACGGGAGAGAAATGCTCAAAAATGCGTGCCGCATGTGATCATGTGATTCCCTGCGCAAACCCTACTGCGCATGCGCGCATTAGCTCGCGTACATTGATAAAATGGCGGATTTTCACTGACGCCTAGCTTTTAAAATTTGTCAAGGAATGGCTATTTTCTCCTAAGCGAGCACGGTGACCCACTCTTTTTAATGGTGTTATGTATTTGTAATACGTACACGGAAAACATTTAAAGCAGAAAAAAGTTGGATAGTAGAAGTTGTAGTATTTATATATAAATGACATAAAAACAGCATTTGAAGCCAGACACTGAGTGCGAGGTGATGATATAGCGGTCTAATTTGCTTGCATTTTTTTGCAAGATCGAGCAATTTGAAATCACTTTACTGAAAGATTTTGGCTCGGACAAACAAGTAGGCTCACGTTTTCAGTAATATTCAGTAGCTTTTGCTATATAACAACAATTTTCCCGGTTGATCAAGTTGCGAACGCTTCTCGCGTAATTCGGAAAAATAACTTGAAATAAAAGGCATCCAGCGAGAAAACAAGCGCGGTGACGCCATTTTTTTCTGTATTTTTTTAAATGTCCTGTGCATGAATATCAACTGTGCCAAGTTTGACAGAAACCTGGATAGTACGTCATTTTCAAGGGAATTTACCATATAATATTACTCCTTTTTGGCGTTGTCGTTGCTGTAGCCGTCGTCGTTTCATAAAATCCCTAATGGCAGAGTTCGCCCGTATTGCACAATGAGGACAAGGCGAAATAATCGCAAAATACTTACGATAGCTCTAGGCTAGTATATTCAGTTTAATTAAGTGGCGTTTCGGAAACATAGTTTTTGAGTGGATGTAGGGGTTTTTAACCCATAGAGATATATATTTCTTGTTTACAAACATTGACGTCACCTTTCTTTTGATATTCAAATTTGCCAACCACGGAACAAAAGAAGTCATTGTTTCAACAACCAATTAGGTTCTGGTTGGCTTATTAATAACAATGATTGACGTCAAGAGAAACCTCGCTATTGACTCAAGAACCACCCTAGCCTGCGAACGCAGACGTATTTCAGGCGGTAACAACCGCCTGAAATACGTCTGCGTTCGCAGGCTAAACCGTCCCCCATTCACGAGTAAAATCGTCTGGCGTTTACACAGAGGAAAATCTTCTGGCGTTTACACAGAATAACATCTTCTGGCGTTAGACAAAGTAAAATCTTCTGGCGTTAGACAAAATAAAATCGTCTGGCGTTTAGACAGAGTAAAATCTTCTGGCGTTTACACAGAGTAAAATCGTCTGGCGTTTACACAGAGTAAAATCTTCTGGCGTTAGACAAAGTAAAATCTATTAAGTCTCACTCCGAGGAGTGAATGGATTAAAGGTGTCCTTCTCCTTATTTGACTCTCAGCTAACAGTAGTGGTGGTGGCAGGGGTAGAATTAGTATTATGTTTCCTGTGGATAAAACCTGGAAATGACATCACACAAAATGCGCCCGTTTTTGGACTTTGGCTACCTAGAAGACATCTCTTGCTTTATTTTGCTCCATAAAAAACGTTCTTTTACGAGTTCCACTATACTGTATGTCGCCTCACTGCGAATCAGAGCTATTTTTCTTCCGTCTCGCATTTCTATCGGGCCTAAGTGGCCCATTCTCTTCGCTTATCTGGAGTGGGTGGGGACTGGAGAC